>JAQYXR010000329.1:0-110037 GCA_030545055.2 Neoaliturus tenellus | reverse complement strand
ACTGTAATTATCTTTTGAATGAAAAGCAACCAACAGGTCATAGTCTGTTGCCAACTAACATTACAACTGTAATGTACATAACAACTGTAATGTAATAACATTACAACTGTAATGTTTGCCCTCCACATAACAACTGTACATGTTTAACCCAAAAGGGGTGGTGCCACTAGATTTTTCTAACAAAAATTATTGTTATACAGAAAACTTTTTAAATTTCTTTCGGAAGCAGTTGATTAAATAGTTATATGTCAATGACTACATGAGATGCAGTTTACACATGATTTTCTGATGGCTCAGAGGGGTGGGGGCTGACCTTCAATTGGGGTGTGTCGTGGTTGTTGTACAAAATCATTCAGACTGTCATACATTCAGACTGCATAAAATCTAACATCTAACGAAATACTTAGTACTAGGTAGATATTGTTGGATTTTTCTTACTGCCCGACCTTAAGTCTCATTTCTTTGTTATTTTTAAAGTTTAACACCATTGTGGTCTAACTGAATATGTGTTTTGACACAATTTGTCATCTACATAAGTGATTTTTTTTTTCAAAATTAATAGTTGAATTTTTAAGAAACTGATGATTTGCACAGTTTGTGATAGCATCCAAGCTAATTACATAGCTATTATATCTTAAAAGTGTGGGTTCTTAAGTTGAAAAGTCATAGTTGTTATTCATTTAATGTAATCTTGCAATAAAAATAACCTTTACTATGTTTTAGTTTTTTTTTTTTTTTTTATGTTGAAGAATATTTTTACTAAATAACAATAAACATGTACAATAATGCCAAACATTTTCAAATACTTTAGACACTTAGATACTTTATTTGAAACACCGACGCATTCTGTGGTGCGTATTTTAAGGTGAGCATGACTGAAGGGGTGAGTGTGATGATTGTTAGATACTTTAGATACTTTAGATACTTTATTTGAAACACCGACGCACTCTGTGGTGCGTATTTTAAGGTGAGTATGACTGAAGGGGTGAGTGTGATGATTGTGATGGATCAGATGAGGTGTAGCTTTGTTACTGACAAATATCAGCTGTTTTATTTGTCAGGATCATTAATTAATAGCCCAATGACCAAAGGCAGCTGGGTCCAGTATCGAACCATCAAAAAGCACTAACTTTTCTCAGGATCGAACCGGCTACCTTCAGATTCAAAGGCAAGCTCTTTAACCACTCAGCTACCCAGCCAGTTATGGATCAGATGAGGTGTAGCTTTGTTACTGACAAATATCAGCTGTTTTATTTGTCAGGATCATTAATTAATAGCCCAATGACCAAAGGCAGCTGGGTCCAGTATCGAACCATCAAAAAGCACTAACTTTTCTCAGGATTGAACCGGCTACCTTCAGATTCAAAGTCTGGTTGGAAAGTGAATCTTTCAATTTCAGTTTGAAACAATTAACTGCCCTCACCAGAATTGCAATTAGGTTCTATCTGGGAGTTATTGCACTCATGTAGTGGAACATTTTGAGCTCTTTACAACAATAAGCAACTGTACCGGATTTTAAATCCTAATCAGTTACAGTTAACCCTTCAATTACCTACTGATAAGGTAAGCCAGTTTGGGAAAAAATGTATTTCAAATTTTTGGTTTTACAAAGATGAAGTTAATTTATGTTTGCTAATGTACCAAATAAAAGTTTTAATGTAGAAGATGATTAAAAAAATAACTAGGCCTAATTACTGATTTAAAATTAACAAGCTATTGCTTGTTGCTATTTGCTTGTAGCGATTGCTACCTATTGGTAGTCTGCTATGTCAGTTTTGAATTGGAAGCTGGCAAATACTTCTTTTAACACTGCATAAGGATAATATAAATCTAACCTCTCAAAAACCTTCCTCGCGGCGCAACGGGCGAGTTTCTCTTCTTGTGGCATGTCCAAACATGCTCTAACATCAACATAGTTGTGTTCACAAATGCCTGAAAAATAAAAACAAGTATGAAAGTATACAAAATTAGGGAGGGTAACAAAATAAAATAGAAGGTAAAAAATTACAATAGGAAACTTTTTTTTGTAGGATACGGAATTGCACAATACATTAATAGTAATTATCGTATGGTTTTTAGTGGAGGGAGATCAGCCATTAACTAATAGTTCTCCTTGCCTGGAAATGCCTGAACTTTTTTGTTTTCTATGCAGGTGGAACAACATGGCTTAACGTGGCTTCCGAACCACGGGAGCGGCCGAACGATCCTTTAGTCCCCGAGCCGGGATTTGAACCCAGGCCCACTGGGTGATAACCCAGAGCTCTACCACTGAGCTATGGCCGCTGCCTACATACTATATACATTAAACACAACTTACAATAAAATTGCCTATTTTTTAAGGAAATATGATAGCCTACAGTCCTAAATTGATTGGTGACTGGGGGGAAAACTTCAATTGTTAAAATTTCTTCAATAATTGAATTACAAATAACTAGGGGGCCCGTGTTCATTTTATGCTTCTATATGAGAGAAACTCACCTACAGTACGTGAATGTTGATTATGAAGTGACAGAGATCGATATGTTTATAAGTCACGCCATATAAGTTGACGAATGGCCAAAAACAGCTGGGATGGACGAGGGGAGGAGAGGGGGTACTTTTCCAAAAACATTGAGGTTACATTACATGCAATTTTTTATAGAACAGCTGATTATCCGATCATTTTAACTGAATAGTAGTGAAAATTCATTCGTCAACTTAGGTGGCGAGGGTTATAGTATCTGGCTTTAAAATTCATCTGTAGCTAATCAGCTGTTAAATTACAATTAATTCACATTAAAGATCTTGTAATTAAAGTTGGTCAACATTTCTAAGCCCTCACTAGAAATAAATCAATGGCAACGGGGGCGAAGCCCTAAATGAAATTACATTTTTAATCATCACTAGCCCATGTACTACATCATAAGCTTTAAATGACACATCAATCTTAAAAATCGGTTGAGTAGATCGAGAGAAAAAGGGGTGTTACAGATGAAACCTTTATAGAAGTTCATTATTAATGATTTAAACTAAGATTAGTTTTTTTAAAGGTGCTACATTGTATGTGAGAGTGTTGTGGTAGAATTTCAAGTAAAAATCGAAAGGAGCTATTGGAGTGTTCAAACAAAGCCAGGCTTAGAAAGTTTAGTTTATTAGGGAGTTTGTTATCTAAATTTCAATTATCTGAACTGCTGAATACTCAGTTTCGTATAGGTCCCACAATATTAAAAAAAATCTGTTGCCTTGAAACATAGTGTAAGTGTCTACGAATATAAAGATGTGTGTACTATTTTTGGTTTAGATCTCTTTTTTATTGAAGCCTATACATTATTTGAAAGAATTGTTCCTTTTAAAAATAATCAGTAGACTGTTCAGTGGTTATAAATGATAGATGATTTTCATATTTGTTTGTCCGAACAATTTTACACTGCCAGTCAAAATTAGTTCACATAATCGATTCTCTAATGTATTAAACTTTAAAAAATACTTGATATTCATCGTCACCAACCTTGCCCGGTCTCGAGACAGTGGCTGAGCAGACGAGTTGCCTCCTCATGTCCTTGTTCTGATGCCTTTATCAGCCAGTACACGCCGAGTCTGGCATTCTCTTCTTGGTCCACGTCCAGATCTGAAAACAATTTATGTTAGGTAATGAAGAAAAATCTCTATTATAGTATGCCTTAATAGTAGGAACTCTTATCCTCACTGGGCCAAGTGTAGCTCGGATAACTTAAAAGGTTAATTAAAGTGGGAAATAACATTAACATTTAAGACAGGTACCAATAAATAAATGTATTATTATAAAACAAAATAAACTGTCCTTTTAGCGAATTTCCCTATAGGGAATACGCTATTACGGTAGTAGTCACGGTAAGACCTAAGCCCGGGACCATGATACTTTTTCATTTTGAGGTCCCTAGAAGCCAAAAACACCGTTCGTTCAAATTGATATACAGTACACTCTCGTTCATCGGACTCGGCGACATCGGAACTCCGCTTCATCGGAACTGAAAATCTGGATATTATTAATTTTTTTTCTTACGAAATAAATAATTTTTCCGTTTTAGCGCCTTCAATTTCCATTCGTTCTATCCGCACAACAGTGAAGTATCACATTTTGCGTCTAACGTCATCAGGCGTTTTCCATAATCTGTACGCACTGATGTGATTTACGAGGCCGTGGAGTATTCGCACAAAAATAGAAAGAGGAAGGGGGCAGGAAGTGATTATCCGTTTCAACCGCTTCCCAAACTGTCATTCAGTCTGTCTCGCGTCGCGACTGCACCTGTGTTACGTGGAAGTCAGTTGACTGCTGGAATATGAGTGGAATATAAATATGGAATATGAGAATAACGATTTTGGATCTTTATTTCCTGCGTTGTTTTTATTCCTATAGGTTCATTTGTTACCATGTTCAAAGTTTGAGTGCCTTATTTTCATAAAATCTCTAGTTTTGACTTAAAAACAAGAGTGAATACAATCACGATAGGTCACCGTATGGGCAGAAATCATGACTCACGACGGCCTCTGCTTCATCGAAATTTTTTGACATCCGAACCGGCCATCCGCCACATTAGTTCCGATGAACGAGAGTGTACTGTATATGTATATATATATATATATATATATATATCTATGTGTCCGTGAACACGATAACTTTTGAACGGAACCTCCGATTTTGATGAAATTTGGTACAGGGGTGTAAGCCAGCATCTACTAGGTTGAGTTCGCGAACCAGAATGATCGGACCATTGGAACGGGGTTTTATGGGGTTTCAAAAGGGTTAAAAATGGGTTTTTGGCATTTTTCGACCTTAGTTTTTAAAATTCATAAATTTTAACTGAAACCATTTAAAAGAGCTTAAAAAAACAAACTATTTGGTATTTTGAATTTTTATCTTAGCATAACTGGTTGCGGGGAAAATAAAAAAATGTGTTTTCCATGTTATTCTTATGGGAAATCAAGAAAAGCCTATATATTGCTTATTTATTGACATAACTTAATCATATTTGGTATGTACATTATCTAGATAAGGTTTAAATTATACTTGCTTACAAAACCCATATGGCGGCAAACCTACATACTCACCCCCATGGGGATTATGGGGAAAATAAAAAGAACACCATAACCTTATAAAATTTGGTATGTACAATCACTAGGTAGGATTTAACTTATATTTACCAACTAAACCCATATTATGGCGGCAAACCTACATACTCTCATCCCCATGGATTTTATGGGGAAATAGAAAATATACCAAAATTCCATTGGAAATTCGCTGAGTACGCAGGTCTGCTGCGACGGGGGTATTTATGAAATGTTGAACAAACCTGTGACAAACAAGCAAAAACATTAAAAATTAACTAATGATAAGTGACATTCCACAATATTGTGAGTTTCAAACGTTGTTCATAACAAAGATATACATACCGGTACCTGATCGAATACAGTTGGTTCTATTTTAGTAAAGCGATAAAAATGTAAATGAAATCTTGGTTCCAAGAAAAGGTTGGCAAAACCGATCACTATTTATTTAGTTTTCAAAGGTGGACAAACACCGTCCATTTTGTGCCAAAGCAGAGGTGATTAATCAGAGCAGTGCTTGTTCTGGGGTCAGTTAAGAGAGGGTATACTGCACAAGCTATCTATGATCTATACACTAGATCTGAATCAAGTATGCGTAAAACAAGGGTAAAAAATCCTTAACTTAAAAAATTTAAGTGAAAAAAGTTTGAATACACAGTGGACAACAGATTGAGAGAGGCTAGCCTATGCCTATATGCCTTGTAGTGACAAACTCTCTTTCCAAGTGTTAAATTTAACTTTTTCAAAATCATATATTTATTTTAAATTAACATTTGTTTTTTAAATTGAATATGGTTCTGGAGTTTCAATATATTTCATTATTTCACAGCTTTGTTTCATATATTTCATCCTTCTAATACCTTACTCTTCAAGTACCATCTAGGTTCAAAAAAGCTATAATTTTATGATCCCGATGTGATTATGTGTTAATTAACTGCTGCCAGATTCAGGCACCCTGGAATGGAAAGGCATCACAAGTAATGCAGCGGGTGCCCGGTGTACCAGTGAAACTCATGATACATGCTCCTTTTTACACAAAGTTGTTTCAAAATTTTTTAACAACTTGAAAATTATATACAAGTAATACTAATCATTAGATTACCTCTACCTGATTAATTATTTTATGAGTAAACTTGTAATAAATAAAGGCCAAAATACTTTGGAAATATTTTTTAATTTATGAAAAACACTTCCACATCTAGATCTTAAGTAGGCCTAAGTTAAAAGTTACTTACTTCGTGTTTACACTGGAGTTGCAGACTTTAGTCTGCAACTTTGCAACTTTTTGCCTGCAGCATTTTGTTGCCGACTGTTTTCCACCGGGAGTAGAAAACAAAAATTTAGTTGCAGACACTCCAAATTGGTTGAAAATCTGTCTGCAACTTGTATTTTTGCAGACAAAATTAGAATCAGAATCAGAATTATTTTATTCATTCACATCGAAAGCAAAGAATATGCGTCAATACAGAACAATGTACAATTTATACAATATCATTCATGATAAAAAATAAAACAATAAGAAACTGAATTATTGTCTGAGGAACTCCGGTTTACAATAAATGTGTTTGTCTGACTCTAAAATAAAACTCTTCCATGGTGTAGACTGTCTCCAACTTCAAAAACTTTTGCAGCCTCTGCTTCAGGCCTCTAGGATCACCTTCTTTGATGTTAGTTGGTAGCATGTTGTAGAGTTTGGCCCCAAAGTACGAAGGTTTCTTGGAGTAAAGATCCATTCTGTGACATGGCAAGTTAAAGTCCTGGGCACGTCTTGTATGATAACTGTGTAGGTTGGCATTTCTCGTCTGATCTTGCTTAGTGGCATGCATGATGACCTCGATGATGTAAATGCCCGTTACGGTTAGAATGCTAAGGTCTTTGAAAGCGAGTCTGCAGCTGTCTCGGTACTGCAATCCTGCCAGGATTCTCAGCGCCCTCTTCTGAAGTACCAAAACTCGATGAAGATTTCGAGAAGACGAAGCTCCCCAAAGAACGATCCCATACCTTAGGTGACTTTCAAATAAAGCACTGTATGCTATTCTCAAGGACTGGGTAGTGCTGATAGCCTTAATTCGTTTTAAGGTGAATAGTGATGAGCTCAGCTTCTGACATAGGAGGTCAAAAATATGAGTGTCACAGGATAAACTATTATCCAGGATTAGCCCAAGATGCTTGGTTGACTGTACTAGTTGGAGGTTCAAGGTACAGGATACTTCATCCTTATGGCGTCCCAAAGTCATTTGTTTTGTTTTTTTCTTCATTGAAAACAAGGTCATTCTTCATGCAATATTCCTGTGACATGTTTGTTGCAATATAGGTTGAAATTTCCAACTCTTCCACTGAATCACTGCTGGTTACCAGGACTGTGTCGTCCGCATACATTACAGAGTGGGTGAATGGCTCAATATATTTGGTAAGGTCCTCTGTGTACAGGACAAACAGAACAGGACCCAGTACAGAACCCTGGGGGACTCCACGTTTTATAGCTGAAAGTGACGATCTAACTGCTCTTGATAGGCCGTTTTCTACTTTTATGAGCTCCACTATCTGTAGTCTGTCTTGTAGGTAGTCTTTGAACCACTCAAGAGCCGCATCGGTAATTCCAAGAGAGGCAAGTTTCTTTATTGCTAAACCATGATCGAGACAATTAAATGCTTTGCTTAGGTCTAGGAAAACGTTTGTTACAGTTTTCCCTTCCTCTAGGCTGTCAATAATTTGTTCAACAAGTGTCACAAGTGCTGTCGTTGTCGTTTAGAGCAGTTTTCATTTACGCAACAAAAATCGGCAACATTTTGTTGCCAAAACGTATTTGCAACTCCAGTGTAAACGCGGCTTTATATATTGACATAGCAAAGTGGATTAGGCCAACTACAACGATTTTCAATACAAAAGGTACATGTTTGTGGTTGAACTATTGAATTTATTTCAATTTCTGGATCAACAAATGATTTTTTTATAAGTTTTTTTTTATATTATACTGTTTATAACTGACTGTAGTCACTCTTAAGTTCATTGCTGGATCCACCCCTGGATTCAAGGCACCTTAATTTTAGGGTAGCACAGGCTACTGTAGCTACAGAGTAAAAAAATTGGTTTAGGCCGTTCATTTCAATAACTTATAGGCTACACCTAACACTCCAGAATAATTAAATATTCAAAAAGCTTACAAAATATTTTTTTCTCAATTATTTAACTAACAATAATAACAACATAACTTACCACATTTTTCATCCAAGAGTTTCTTTGCCAAAACCACTTGGGAATCTGGACACCAGTCATCCATGAGGGGGCTGCCCAGACGTTTGATGCCTTTGCCACCATCTGCAAAAAAAAAAAGAAAACCGCAGCTAACTTCATTTGTTCAAATTTTCTCTGAACTGTCCTTTACAACCTTTCTAGTTTATACTGTGGAGAATATAAGATGAATAACAAGAAGTCATGTCCTAATATCTTAATCATGGTAAAAAAGACTTCAGCCTACAGATCTCTTAACTCATTGAAAATCTATAACAATATTCATCAACACAGTGAAAGAGTCAGTATTTTCAAATGGATCATTTAACTGACAGTATTTCAAACTGGCTAGGTACTCGTAGCTGAGTGATTATAGTTCTTGCCTTTGAATCCAAAGATTGCCGGTTCGATCCTAAGAAGAGTTTTTAGCTTTTAAAAGGTTCGATTCCAGACCCAGGCGCCATTTTTCATTGGGCTCATCATTTTAATTAAAGATGGTTTCTTACAACTGGTCAATGTTAAATAGTAACAAGACCGGGGTTTGGCCGTTCCCTGCCAAATCGTTAAAAATGTTTCTGGCGGTTACACAAAATATAAAAATAAGTCAAATAAATTATCAGAATTGTTTAACTTAAGCTATCTTATTTAAATTAGTAAAAAAAATGTATGTCACCTTCCCGTGGGCTGCATGGCTATCATTAATATTTACACAGATTATTTCTGCAACAAATCAAGAAATATGCACTAGTGGATGGGAGTTAAGATTTAAATAACAAACTTTCACGTACTTCACCAAAGAGTCTCCTCGTCACCACTAGTGAGGCTTTTATGCAGCTCATGATGAGTATTCTCTTTTTTTAACTACCTAGGCCTGGTAAAAAATTATTTACTTAGTATGTTATGAGCCATAAACAAGAATCACTGCCACTGGATCACTGACACCATGCTGTGTGAACGACGTAACGCCCATTACCACAAGGTGATTATTCAGTAGGCCTAAATGAAGTATGTAAGCAACAAGAATGCAGTGTTCGTAGGCCCCGAGTGAACATACCAGTAATTACGATCATAAAATAATCAAACAAACAAGAATGTGTACGGGCCAATAATAATGGTGCCAGCTCACATGTACGGCAGTATCACCTTAAAGTAGTGGGAAAAACTGGCTCGCTTCTTGTGCTACTCCCCCACCTCAGTCAGCAATCCAAATGCAGGGCCGAGGGTATGTCAGCGAAGTCTGAAACTTGAGCCCGGCCTTGGAGAGGGCCCAGGATGGGTAGGGAACAATATTTTTTGGGGGGGAGTTTTAGGCTCTCTTGAAATTTAAGTAGAGGTATCAACTTATTAGAGATAAAATCACACAGTAGATACAGATTTTCTAAATATCACACGGATGAGATATCTTAGTTACTGTAAGAAAAATATTTCTTTATCTGGCTGTATTTAGCGGCGGTGGCTTGCAAGTAGTAACTCTATTAATAACTTAGGCTACTTATTACTCTATTAATAAGGACTGGGACAGTGGCGTCGTCCTGTAATCCAGCTACTTGGAGGTCACAAATCTGTGGATAGTTATAAGGGGTGGCTTGTGGATGTGATTCCCTGGAGGGGACTTACGTCCGCACTAATGAATACTACAGTAGCTCATCCATAAAGACCATCCTCATAATTAGACCAATTCGTATATATAAGGTCAAAATTGTGATTCGGATTCCACGTTAAACTGTAGGTCCATAGATACCATTGGCTGTTGGGCTATTAATTAACAGTCCTCTCTAGAGAATGTCGGCCTTAGTCAGTAACAAGACTACAAGATCGCGCCACAATCATCCTACGTTTTACTCATCTCTCATTCATACTTGGCTCAAACTGGTCCCTATTTAGTTAGGCTGCCATTTTCAATAAAGGTATTAAGGTACTTATTTTCTAAATCTGACTGGCAATAGATAGTTTCAATTGGTTTGCTTTTTGGGGTTCTTTTGAAAGGGGTGTTACATCTTAAGAAAGGGGGATATTTCATTATCCTACTCCACTGTTATTATCAATGTTAAAATTTTAATTTGCTAGTAAAATTGTGCGATAAAACAATCTAATCAACAAAGATTTTATGAGGTAAGAAATGTATCACAATAATAATCTAAAATAAAAATCTGAACCGTAAACTTCTGTTACTTTTATGGACAGCGATTTTTAAAACAAGAAAATCACAAGGGTTTTAGGAAACATTTTAAATGCATAATTTTTTCCTCAATGTAATAGCGAAAAATTTCTTTCTGATATTTCTGTGATGTTATTTTAAGTCTTACAAAGTCTGCTTCTTCTTACATTAAAGATACACCTGAAAATAAACTTGGGTAGTTTTAGTTTATTTTGTGTTGTTCTTTAATAATGTTATAGGTTAAGTTACACTAGTTATATAGGCCCTCATGTGTACTGGTTTTTATTAAATTTTCAGTTACTTGTTTTCAATAGATCTGGTTTATTGTCAAAAATTAAGTTATGTTTTTAATTATCTTAGAACAAAACTAAATCAGGTGACAAAATCGTAGCCTAATCATATCGTGTAGGCTAATTGTCTAATAGATAGAATAGCAATATTATCGCAAAATTAAAATTTTAACATTGATAATAACGGAGGAGTAGAGTACAGGTAACGAAGTTTTGCTCTAGAATGCCCGAATAACGGGAGTTTGGAGTTCTAATTTTCAAAATTTTCAGGAGGAGGACCCCAGATTCCCATATTTTAGAGTATGTCACTAAAATAATAACAAAACACTATATTATTCCATTTTATAAAACATTAACGATAGTTTATTAACATCATAGCCTATCATTAAATTTTTTCGTGAGAGCCTGATAGCAGCTAAAAATATTGTGACAGACCAAAATGAAATCATCAAAAATGGTGTTAGGCTACATAAACTTTGGGAAGGAAGAGCACCGGGAGTTTTGAGCGATAAGAAACTATTCTTAGCGCTAGGAATAATTCAGATATTGATGCTTATGCGGCCGATGCGAACAGTCTCAAAGTTTTGGAATAAATTTTCATGTTGGGTTAACGAATCTTATCAAGTTTTAGTTGGAGTTACACACCGAACCACTTCAAAAACTATGAAAAAGATGATTTTGACAATCCCGAATATCCCGGGATTGAAGATTGAAAATCCCGGGATTTTTAGGTATCCAAAAGTGCTCGGGATCCCGGGATTGACATCCCTAGGAACAGCATGATTGCAGACTTTGTGCCCAGCCTTTCCCTCGATATAGCCCTGTCCAGTAGTTCATATTTATATCTATGCTATGAGCCTGGGGATAGTTCCTTGCACTGTGAGTAGGCTTAGTGGTTTTTTGTTTCCTCTGACAGCAGTGTTTCAGTTAAACGCGACTTTAGTTCTTTGAGAGTTTATTGATATTTAGCAAGGCTATATTTATGTCAGCGTTTCGGATAGTATACCAATTTTTAATCTCATATTTACCGTGTTAAAAAATAAAAACATTGAAAAAAAATTGAAAAACAAAGTGACAAAATAAGGCTATACTATAATAACTTATAGGTTAGAGATAGGTTTTCGAATTATAATGAAACACAGTTGACAGCCTGATGATTTCGAGCATATTCATACAAACAATTTATAAAATAAACCTCGCATATTACGTGTATATTTCTAAAGTGAAACTATTTTCTTACTGTATACAGTCCATTGCTTTCTGCCCGTTGTTTTGACAGGTACAGGAAAAACACCCGCCATCTTGCTTAAATAAATGAAGGCAAGGCAAGGTTCTTTTTCTTGTTGCCCTAAATTTTTCTGGCTTTGGTTACTTTACCATGTAGCTACTTGGTTCACAACTTTAAGATTTTTCATTATTTTAGCGAATTTTCCTATAAGTCACGCCACATAAGTTGACGAATGGCCAAAAACAGCTGGGTTGGGCGAGGGGAGGAGAGGGGGTACTTTTCCAAAAACATCGAGTTTACGTTACATGCAATTTGTTATAGAACAGCTGATTATCCAATCATTTTAACTGAATAGTAGTGAAAATTCATTCGTCATGTTACGTGGCGAGGGTTATCCAAGGAATGCTCTATTACGGTAATAGCATTGACTATTGATAGTATCTAACGTCAATGGTAATAGCATTGACGTAAATTCATTGGTAATAGCCTTGTCAAATTCCAACCCTAAAGTCCCTACAGTAATTTTTAAGTCTAAGGGGGCGGAGCCCTAAAGTGCTTAAAACATTATATTTGCAAAATCGTTTCTTAGTGAGTAGCCTAGTTGGCCTTGAGCCTACCTATAAGCAAAGAGAGGAACATTTTGAAGTCATGCTTTTTCCTCTACAGACCTTGCATTTATGTTTAATATTTCGATCCTGTTAGGCCCTAGGGTAATTTTGAAGTCAGGTCATGTGGGGCGGAGCCCTTAAAGAGCTTAAAAAAGCAAATTTTCAAAACCGTTTCATGGTGAGTACCTTTGAGCAAAGATAGTAACGTCCATATGTTAAATTTAAATCCTATAGAGTGATTTTAAAGTCATACGGGGCGGAGCCCTAAAGAACTTCATAAACTATATACCAAAAACAGTTTATTATAGAGCACTTATGAGCAAAGAATGTCAAATTTCAGCCCGCAGGCTACATACAGTAATAAATTGTGATCTTCTGTGGGCCGGAGCCCTAAAGGGGATGTCCAAAAACCCTTCTTTTATTGAGCACCTATGAGCAAAGACATCACTCCAATTTTCAGCCCCACAGGCACTATATGAAGAGGTGGCCATAACAACGTTGTAACTTCCAAATTGCAAATTTTTCAGGAGAGGGGAAAATGTATTTCAACACAGTAAATCACTATAAAAAGGGTTTTGTGAATTGTTATTGATACTCAAGTGTTGTATATGAGTAAATAGAAACATATTGTAAAATATTTTCATAGTTCAACAAAAAGCTTATTTTTCACGGTTTAAAAAATAAACGTGTCAACAACGTTGTAACATCATACTAGTTACAACGTTGTTGTGGTTACTGGTAAGTTACAACGTTGTTTTATTTCTATAATGTACCTCACCATTAGGATTGAGGTAGTACCCATTAAAGATTCTTCTGTAAAATGTAAAAAATGTTTATTTCCTACGCCTTATTACACGTTTATTGTATAAAATAGTGTAAGACCATAACCTATTTCAGCAAAAAATGCTATAAAACCCTAAAAGTCATTATAAAGCTTCAAAACTAAAAGTCATATAAAAGATTAATCCATAAAAGTGTTGATAAAGGTCCCAAATGAAATAGTTATAACTTATTATATAATAATTTTAGATTAATACACGATAACCAATATTTTAAATACCCAATATCATATTTAATATTTAGAAAATATTTTAAAATAATTGTTATTGTGTATTAATTTAAAACTATTATAATTTACCAATATTGAAGCTCTTCATGAAAAATAAATAATAGTTATGCCTTGCAAAACAATACTGTGTAAGACCATATAAATAAACAGATAATCTTTGCAATATAATCTTAGGCCTAGTAATTGGAAGGTTTAGTTTTGAAACAAAAAAAGCATCAACTCGATCAGTGAATATGCCTACTTGATTAATAAGTTAAAGTAACATAATGTTAAAATTATTAGCAATACATCTCTGGATTATAGTGTGGTATGATCATAGCCTAGGAAGTTACAACGTTGTTAACACGCGCAACCCCACTTGGTGGAAGTAATGCTCATAAACGTCAATTTCTAGAAGTATGTATACTTCTCCTTTTATCCCCCTTCCTTTTTACTACATAAACTTTTAATCTAGATAAGTTAACTTGGGGTTTTTAGCTCTATTAAGATGTTTTAATGTCATTAGGTGATGATCTAACCATGTTGCTGTCAGCCATATCTCCATTGTTTTCAAGATACAACGTTGTTGACCGGAGGGTCGTCAAAAAATCAGCAGAATGACCAACTTTCAACAGCTAAAATTCCCTACTATATATTCGTTTTGGAGGTCTTTTTCCTATCAGAAACCTGTATCAAAACATTTACAACGTGTTTCACCTATAACTCAATTTCGCCAAAAATGGAAGTTACAACGTTGTTATGGCCACCTCTTCATATGTACTTTTCTTTTTTTGGTTGTTGCAATCCAAGAAAACCACTAAAAACTAGTTAAAGAAAATATTTTATAAATGTAGTATTTAAAGAACATAATTAAACATTAAAACTAACTTTTCAGACGGTTAAAAAGCCGAAGATAACTTAAATTGAACACGGCGATTCCACCACTGACCGTTGGTTGATGTGACACAGACAGACGACAGACAACAGACCTTCGTTATAGAAAAAACGTTGAGGCTTTGGCGCCCCAGTTTTGAATTTGAATGTGAAATAGAATATTTTTCTTGCAAATTTGAAAAATAAACTGTCTGAATAGTCCAGGCTCTGAACAGGTTGAGCATGCACTGAAAGTCTAACCAAATTTGACTTTTTATTATTGTTGAGGACATAGTAGATGTAAAAAACCGATGTTGCCACATTTCCAGAATGGGCACAACACGGGGGGGACGGCCTTTAGAGGATGTCGTAGAGGGAACTGTATTGGCCTATGTCATGTTACATATCATTTTAAAGGTCTTTGAATGTAGATTTGAATGCCACAAACCCGATCCCTAAAGGTCGAATATAAATGAATATAGGTATATGAAATTTTGGCAAAATGCTTTTTATGCAAAGTTTGACTGCCTGCCATTTCTGACTCATGCATTCATTTAAGGTCGGCTTTGCGGCATTGCTTTCTGTCAAACATGATCCTAAAGCTGACGTTAAATATTTCACAAAATATTTCATGAGTTGTCCCAAATCGAGCTGAAAATCATAATGTGATAACAATATTTCGGACAGCAATTGAAGACGGCAAATGAAGACTTAAAATAAAACATTTAACATAATCTTCAGGATCTTTATAAAGAGGAGATAGATAGAATTAAATTGATTTGAAAACAATGTCGCCAACTCGACCTCAAATGAACGTCTGATCCAGAAATGGCAGGAAGTCAAATTTTGCATGAAAGAATTTTACCAAAATTTTAAAACGCAATAACTCGCGTTACATTTGACCTTTAGAGATTGGGGTGATCTACATTCAAAGACCTTTAAAATGATATGTAATATGACATAGGCCAGTACAGTTCCCTCTACGACTTCCTCTAGGGGGCGTCCCCCGTGTTGTGCCCACTCTGGAAATGTGGCAACATCGGTTTTTTACATCTACTAAATGTTCCCAACAATAATCAAAAGTCAAATTTCGTTAGACTTATAGTTAATGCTCAACCTGTTCAGAGCCTGGACTAGAATAAATCCAAGTTTAAAACCCTTGAAAACGTACAAAAAATATCACATGTTTGGAGCTGTATTTTATATTTTTTTATAATTAAGTTTAATTTGAATGTATTAACTTAGATCGTAAAGAAATAATTGCTCCTCAAAATAAGTTTAAGTGTATAATTATTTTTTCTATCAGTTAACAATTTGTGCCATGTTATATATATAAGTTTACAACATTATTTTAATATGCTTACCTTACTTATATTATTAAGTTGCGTGCGTGTGTAGGGTAAACTATTTTTTTATTTGATGTTTGGGGTTTAATGAATAAAATTTTAAAAATCCGCACAATTTAAAATTTAGGAAATTTTTTCTCAAAGTTTTTTGATATTGTTGACAAATTCGGCAATCGTAAGAATTTATAGCATTGTTATCTTCAAATTTTTATTTGTTGATTTTATTATTGAAATTTAAATCTTTATCAAAATATAAAATACTTGGTTTAGTGAGATATTATCAATATAGACACAGATTTTTGTTGATATTATACACATCTAATGATCACTAAACACTGATATATGTTGATCTCACTACACCTCTAATGATATCACTAAACCACTTAGTGACATCAATAGGTACCTAATGATGTCACTACATAATCACTAAAAGAGATATAGATCACTAGACAATGATGTGAGTCTAGTGATCAATATCACTAAACATTCTAATGATGTCATTAGACATCATATTAGGCGTCTAGTGATATCACTACATATCTAGTGATATCAATTCAAAGTGTAGTGATATCACTTCAATGTTTAATGATTTTTTTATTGACTTTTTCACTAGGGGAATTTCCCTAACAACCCTTTTAGGTAGACGTATATTAGTTTCTTGGGACATTAACAACTTTAGGTGAAATGTGACGAGTCAGAGCTAGAATTAGTCTTAGAAACGTTTTGACTTGTATGTGGCTCATCCTCTAACTTAGGCCTTTTAAATTTTATATATTGTCCTGATCGCTAGGTGTACTCCCAGTACTTCCTCTCTTCAACTTCACAATATATCTTTCCATATTGTAACATAACCATCACAAAACGGCACACTTAACAAATGAGGTGAGGTCTTTTCAGTCTGTTGACTGACGGACGGAGTCGAAAAAGACAGTCAAGTATTAGACTTCTTCTGCCTCTCATCTCCGTCTTGCCTTGCCGGTGCCGAACTCCGTTACCAAATCTTTACAGCGTTGTCAAATGATATTAGTGTGCTTGTATCCTCGCAAGTTTTGCATAGACTTAGTCAGGATAACAGTTCTGGACATGCAGTTAATTAACTACTTTTAATGCTGTTGAAGATTATGGTCGAACATTACTTTTCTGTAAAAGATCCGGCTACTGTATCAAAACAGTTACTGCAATTCAAACATAAAAAAATAAATACCAATTTTTTTAATTTTTGGGTAGGCAGATGCTTACCCTGCCTACCCTAAGCAGCCCCTGATGGGAATGGGAATAAATTTCACATCCACTATCTCTGTAGATTTCATGTTAAACTTTCATGTTAAGGCCTAGCGTAAAAATGCCTTAGCTTCTTCTTTTAAACACTTAAACATCCTATAAATAATTATTAGTTTTTCGTATACTATTTTACTTTCTATGATTTTTCAATGTTGCGGAGATTATTTTTAATGTGTAGAAAACTCAAATTAAAGTAAAAATTGGTATTTTGTGATGAATTATTATCTAAAATTAGGGTATAAGATATTTTTATGCTTGGACAGTTATGTTAAAGGTAAAATTTTCAGTGTTAATTGATATGAAAATTTGATCCATGTTATTCTTATAGGAAAATATCAAACTTCTACCTCCATTATTTCCCAAACCGTTGGGATTAGGAATACACATTATACTGTAAAGTACCCTTAAAATTATATCTAGAATCCAAAAATATCATAAAAATTGGGGGTTTGTATTTAAAATTAACGACTTCCGGTCTGGATAGGTTACTTCTGGTACACTCTGTGCATTGAAATTATCATAAATGGATAGAGCGCAACTTGTTTACCTATGATGGCACAATTTGTTTCTGTGAAAAATTAATTGTGGAGATTTAAAAATGGTGTACGGGTGGTCTGGGACACCCGGTATATTTTAATAGGCAAGCATGTTTCTTTTTCTCCCTTTTTCTCAGCATGTGAGCAAAATAAAAGAAACCCGCTCACACCGTTTGAAAGGTAGTGTGTTGTAGATGAGCAAAATGGTATTTTAATTCACATCGGCCCCCGAGGCTACGCCCTACAGGATTTGAAAGTTTCAATGTTAATCATATGGGAGAATGATAATTGACTGATCATAAAACAGCTGTTGTAATAACAAATTATAGCAAATCAGGAAGAACAGTTTGTTTTACCTATACATTAAAAAAAAAAAAAAAAAAAAAAACTAATTAGCTCAAGATTAACTAAATATTTGGTTAAATTTCGACCAGTGGGCGATTCTCTAGCCTTCTATAATGGGCAAACATGTTCTTTTCCTCCTTTTTTCACAGCTCATGTGCATCGTAGGAGAAATCCGCGAATCCCGTTAGAAAGGTATAGTCATGTAGCAGAATCCTATTCTAATTCCCGGGCTATGCCCCACAGGCTTCTAAAGATTTAATGTTAATCTTTTTGAGGAAGGAGAATTGATTGAATCATTACACAGCTGTTATAAAGCAAATGCTAAAAAACAGGAAGAACATATATGTTTTAGTTATAAAATGTTTTTAATCTTCTTGGGTCCAGATTTTTTCTAATTTTGATCAGGAGGCGATCTTTAGTAATACTGTATAGTAATGCCTATGAGAATTTACAAAAAAAAGATAATGATTAAAGGTTTTTTAACCGTATTTCCATTTACTCCATTCCAGTTGTATGGCAATTAACTTATAGATATGATTTCGCTGACTCAGAGTCCATTTAATTTGCCAGAATTTGGAATTTGTATCTTATTTGTTAAACACTCGAGATTTACCAACCTGGTGTCTTCAACCTCTAGCATTTTTGCCTTCTTACGCTCTTGTTTAATTTTGTTAGATCCACGCAGAGTCTAACGTCCCCATTAGGTTTTGGTATCACCACCATAGCTGAGCACAATTTTGTCTGCTCTTCCACAGTGGTTATATGCATCTAACTGATCCTTCCTAGTGAAAATGTCAGTGAAGAGTTTTAATGATATCAATTGACATCAGTTGACTTTTGGATGATATCACCATTGACTTCTTGTGTATTCATAGTCAATGATATCACCTAATATCAGTTGACACCTCAGTAATATCAGCTGATGTCAGTTGACATCTGTTGACCATTGGTTGATGTCACCTGATATCAAGTAAATTGTTTAAATGATATCAGCTGACGTTTCTGAAGGTTCACTGATATCATCTGATGGCAAGTGAACTGCTTAGGTGATCTCAGCTGATGTTACTAAAGTTCACTGGTACCATCAATTGTGTCATCCAATTGTGTTTAATGATATCAGTCGCCATCATACCCAGTCAGCACACAATGTGAAAATCACGTTTTTTTCACGTGAAAAAAGGTGAAAACGTAAAAGTAAAAAATAATAGGCCTACGTTTTTTTCACGTGAAAATAACGTAAAAATGTGAAAGTAAAAAAAACGTGAAATTTAAAACGTGATTTTCACCAAAATTTTTTTACCTTTTTTTTTACCTAATGTTTTAAAGCTAAAAATTAAGTGAAACAAAAACGTCATTTTCACGTTTTTTTTCCACGTTATTTTAACGTGAAATTGAGTGCGCTTTTCACATTATAATCACGTTATAATAACGTGATTTTCACCTTTTTTTAACGTGAAAATAACGTTAAAAGTAAAATTTAAAACGTTATTTTCACGTAAAAATAACGTTTTTGTGCTATCTGGGTATGCCGCCATCAACATCCAAAAATAATGTTTTTGATCTGAGACAAAACGCGAATAAAATCAATTTTTAAAATATACTCAACAAAAACCATGAGCACAGATACACCGAGCCATCTGTTCTCAAGTAAAGGAAGCTTGAGTATTAAATGTATAAATAGTAAATTAAATCCACCTGAAGTACAGCAGAAGTGGCCGAGAGGGTAAAGGCGCTAGGACAGTGATAGAAAGGTTGAGGGTTCAAATCCAGGTGGAGGTAAGGAATTTTTGATCGACTTTATTTAGTCTACATTTTTTTAATGTGTTAGAAAAAAAGCATTCATTTACAAATTTTTTTTCAAAAATTTGTAAAATGTTCAGTAAAACATAAGTTAAAAAGGTAAAAATTAAGTGAAACAAAAACGTTATATTCACGTAGTATTTTTACGTTTTTTTAACGTAAAAAAGTGTGACACTCGCACGTTATAATCACGTGAAAAAAAACGTTATAAATCCGTTTCTTGACGTAATAATAACGTCAAAAATGTTAAAAGGAAACGTTATTTTCACGTCTTTTTTACGTTTATGTGCTATCTGGGATAATCAAAACTGTGGGAAAGGGTATTTTATGGGAACCGATATATCACTAAACTTATTCTGTAACTTATTCTTATTGTTACCCTAAAGTAACAATTTAGTTTAGAAAATAAATATAAGAATTCGGTACAAATATTAATCGGATAACAATGTTTAAGTTCAGTATTGATACATAAAAATAAGTATTTTAAAAATAAATATACAAAATTCTGGTATAGTTTTCAATTTAGGCCTACTAAGGGCCGGTTTCCGAGTCCAGGGTTATCTCTATTCTCGGACTAAAATCCAGTATAAACCAGTTTTTAGTCTAGGACTAAAGAAATTGGGTTTCGGAGCTCAAGGATACGTAAACTCTAGGAATATCGCTAACCCGAGAGTTAACTTGGGAGGGATATTCTCGGACTTACTCTCGTGGGTTTCCGAGTCTGGTGTTATTTAATCCTCAAGTTAAGTTTTATTCTTTTGAATTTCGGAGTTAAAATTTAACCCTCAACTGCTTAGTCGAGGACTATTTTTTGGCTATGTCGAGGAATATCTTGAGCATTTTTAATCCTGGCAAAGGGTAGGGTTAAGTTGAGGAATATCTTTTTCAGTAGGCGCTGTAACCTGAGATTAGTGATGAGATTCAATCAATATTACGTTGGCAGTTAGACATTTAGGTTACGGTTGTTTTTAGATTAATGTGATATGGAATGCCTTGATTATTGAGACTACCCCAGATATGCGCATCCACCCTTTCAACTGAGACTTGTGTGTGAGCTGTAACGCATTTTACGACACAAAGTAACGAACAATTTAAACCCCGTTTTAGGTTAAGAAAGTGTTCATGAACTTGCGAGACGGATTGCCTCAAGGCCTTCTGAAAATGATCGCAGGGCTCCCCATGACACATATCAAAAGCGTCTGCTTGCAAAATCGTACATCGGGAAGTTTTGTATATTTAAATGGAAATGAAAAAACCAAGCATAACAGTTTTATACAGGCTACTATTCTACGAAAACATATTTTTTTAGCAAAATGGGTTCCTCGGTGTTCTAGGTATAGTTGACAGGATCAACGCTACTACGGACAAAATAAAAAAAAATATTATAAACATGTTCCTATTTTTAAATATAATTTTCATCAAATAAAATCACAACGTTGTCTAAATAAGCAAGTCATTTAATGCACTTTTTTTACTAGTATATTGTAAAATAAAAAAGATCCTTTTGCATCTTTGAACATGTTTGAAAAGATCCTTTTTTTACGAAGTGTCAGTAAGAATTTTCAATTAAAAAGACATTCAGTCAATCTCAATAATCAATCATTTGTTTCTATGTCACTGTTAAAAAAATATCACACTGATACTTTTTTAATAAACTAAACCAGTTTCCTTCTATTCTTCAGTTCTTTCTCTACATTTTCCTCACATTCTACTTGGCCATAGTAAAATAAATTTAATCAAAGGAGATTATTGAACATAATGTCACGCAGAATGTTCATTGCACATACACAGAGAGCACACCACGAAGATGGAACGTTGCGTTTTCAACTGATAAGGGACAAGACGCGCGAGCTGTGACCAAAAACGTAAACTAAATCCTTCGACAGAGTGTCGTCTGTAGGCTGTACACCGTGAATGCCACTACTCAGAATAGAGAATTCCCAGCAATTCCCTCCTAACCGATGGCATAAGTTCAAGAATAAATATATTCTCGGACTACGATAATCCGAGAGTTAAGTAGGTTATCCCCGATCTCCGAAACCCGATTATTTAATATTTTTAACCCACCGATTATCTTATTCCACGGATTAACTAACTCCGGGATTAAATATCCCCGGACTCGGAAACCGGCCCTAAGAGTGGTAATTTTAAATTATTTTAATAGAAACAAATTATTTATTTTGGAAAAGAATAATTTGTTTAGAAAAAAAAAAAAATCCAAACATCACTATAATTTCCCTTTCTTGTACCTACTTAAAAGGTTTTGAAACATGTATTTATACATGGCCAGTTTAAAAATCGTCCAATAATTTTGTGCTATTTGCTTAGTTCAAATTCAAAAGTTTGGCGCCAGCAGTCCGCGGGTTTTTATTTCTTTGCTATGCTGTTTGATTGGTTCAATTGCATAGCAATTGCTTTCAAGTTCTGACTTGAATTTTTTTATGCAATGGTATAGAAGTATATTCCTAGGTGTTCTAAGTGTTACTGCATTGTCCTCTAAGTCAATCGTATAGGTTTTTTCTTCACTAAAACACCATTCAAAATGTTTATTCTCTGTCTTTTGTTTCCACTTTGTTTAAATCTCCTTTTCTTATTCTTGGTATTTCTTCTTGTATGTTTCAAGACTTTTCTCTTCCAGTTCATAGTTCCACATTTCACTTTTTTGCACTCCATTGTTTATACCAGTGGGAATAATAAACCAACTGTTAAACGTGTAGAGTCATAAGCCTACATGAGCTTAAAGGATGAAAAATAAGAATATAAGTATACTTATATAACTTATAGTTATAAAAAAAAAAAAAATGGATTAAAAAACTGTGGGAAGAATTTTACAATCAAAAGATTAAAAACATAAAGCTCATTAGTTGATAGTTATAAAAACATTTGTATAAACAAATATTAATAAATTACTCGTAAGTTTAAATACAAAAAATTCAATCATCTATATTAAATAAACTCACTTTATAGTATAGCAACCAAAGTTTTATTAAAGCTTCAGCTCTTAAATACAGTGGCGGCTCGCCCATAAGGACTCCCGGACGCCGCCCCCCCAACGCATTGATTAAAAAATATAAATAAATAATTTAACAAAAATAATATTATGAGTATATTTAACAGAATGACAATTGTATAGGTCATAAGTTGAAGATAGAAACAGATCGTACCGAAATAAATCCAAAATCGATGACGATTGTGTGTCTAATTCCATCGCGGCCGGCCGGTGCCGGAGCGGCGGACGCCGGCTACGGCGTCCTAGCGCTCTTGTAAAATCAAATAGTGTAGTAAAATTAAGCCAAAATATGGCTGGAAAATGAAAAAAATTTTGGACAGCCAATTTTTGCTGAAATGTGTTCTGTGTCATCCCCTGACCTCCCTCAGAAAAGTCCCCTGAAATCCCCAGTGGGCAACATGCCTAAAAATGATGGGATGGCCCTCGTGGAGTCAGAAATAAGTCTTTCGCCGACCAATAGGTTTATGTATATCAAATTAAAGCTCTAAAGTAGTAGAATTCAATGCCGCAAACCCCATCTCAAAAGGTTGCTTGAGTCGAAAATGGCAGCCTGTCAAACTTAGAATAAAAATCAAATTTTAATCAAAACGCTTAAAAATGTAATAATATTAGAAATACTTGACCTTTTGAGGTCCGGTTTGCGGCAAACGTTTGCTTGTACAATTACCTTGGCAAATACGGATAGTTTGACATATGCCCATCATATTACCCTTGAACCACCCTCTACATGGACGTCCCAAAGAGGGAGTTTTGAAAAATTTTTCTTAGTCCATAGCCATGCTATACATAATTTTAAAGGTCTTAATAAGGAGAGTACATAGCCGAAAACCAGACCTCAAAAGGTCAAATATGTCGGAAGTTATTGCATTTCAAAGTTTTGATAGTGTTATTTTATTCTAAATTTTGAACGTCTGCCATTTTTCTCTCGACCGTTATATTTAGGTCGGGTTTACGGCATTGTGCTCTACATTTTAAGACCTTTAATTTGATGTATATAAACCTTCTGGAACTTATTCAAATTAAGTATGCTTAATATCAAAATATATTTAAACTCCTTATAGGCCAACCCCTCATTTTTGGGCATGATCCCCACATGGGATTGCAGGGGACTTTTCGGAGGAAGGTCAGGTGATGCCATAGAACACATTTCAAAAGAAATTAGCTTTCCAAAAATTATTTCATTTTTCCCGACTAATTTTACTACACTAAAATGGGGACGCGCATACGCGTGTGTCACTCACACAGGCACACACAACGGCTGCTAATGCAGCGCTCTGCCCGGCGCCCTAGGCTGCGCGCGCAACTGCTCCAGCCACTGCTACCAACCGAGCAGTGCCAAAAATGTGACTGTCAGTTCCCTCGCGATTCAGTCGTCCGTCTGGGTTCTGTTGTGCGTAATGTTGTACGTGTTGGTGTGCGTTGTGATGAAATAGTGAATTAATTAGATTTGTGTAGAAAGGTAAATGAGTGATAGTGAAATGGGCGACGTTGGAGATGAGCAACATTTACACCAGGTAAACCGTATATAGTAGGTAATAGAATGAATAAAAAAACATTGAATATTACAATTACGTTGAGGAATTCGGGGCCTCCTATGCCCAATTTAGTTATTAATCAAATACAAAATCTAACAAAAAAAATTAGTTTCAATCAAAAGTGTTTAGAAATTTATACAATTTGGCCAATTGGCTCTGTGGCTGTGATGTTAAAAACTCGTTTTTCTTTTGCACTTGCTTGATAATATGGGTTCAGGATCGCGCCTTAAACTGTTGGTAGTATTCCAGACATTAAACACTTGAATGACAAAGCTAAGAAATATAAAATGAATGACAAACACATTAAATGCGTGTATAGAATTTGAATTAGGCCTACTTGGAAGGATCGACATTCGATTTGCGACATTAAATGTATAGGTCTACAAAATGTTTTGAGATGCAGATGCAGATTTTCTTTTTTGATGGATTTCGTTTAGCAAAATACTCCCACATTGTGATGTGTCCTTTACAATCAATTTCAACATAAAACAATTGTTTGTATTAAGGCGTTCAAGTGCGATAACGAATTCAAAACTGAAGTAAAAATATAGAAACTCTCCTGAACTGGATCAATCCAGTGTGAACAATAGCGTACCTGAACCCACACGTAAACGCGGTTTGGAGACCGGAAACATATTGTCGCAAAGGAAGTGTGTGGACATCTTAACATCCGGGGTAGGCGACCGCTTTCAATTCCTAAAACACTTGTCCGCGGAAAAACTATTTTAGCCTGATTTGTTTCCTGATTTCAAAAACAAATGTCACAAAAAGAAGTAGGCCTATGCACTGAAACGGATTCATATCAACTGAATAAATTGTAACAATTTTTTTGACTTAAAAAAGTCATCTATGTAGTACATAACTGATAACTCTGCAGTTATCAGTTATGTACAACAGAGATGACTTTGCGTCAGCAATTGTGATTCAAATTTTTTATTGCAATTCAATTCAACTTTGTGACCGAATTGTCTCTGTTTTATGGAGTAACTAACTATATTTATTGACCGAGACATAACCGTTTTTTCTGAAGCAGACATTACTTATCGTCACTGGCGTAAATATAAATAATATAGGCCTAAAGAGCCCCCCCGCCGTCCCTGACCACCGGCCGCCACTGCTTAAATATCTATATATATAATTCCGTAAGCGAATCGGTCCCCACGAAATATCTCGAGTTAGAAGAAATGTAGGGTAACATGTGAGGGCTCATTTTAAAGCTTGAGGGCCAAGGACGCAAGGAAAAATACCAGAATTATCAAAAGTTACCTGGGCTTCGCCCCATTGGGCCTTGAAGTTCCAATGTTAATCTAATGGGAGGAAGATTTTTAGATCTGCACGTGTGATTAAGCAGATGTTTCAGTGAATATTTATATATCATAATAAACTCAGCTGATTTTGGTCATAGAGGAAATATTTTGAGTTCAGATAACTTAATTATAACATTTTTAAATTTGCAATGCACTATAAAAAAGAAGAACACCAATAGTCATAGAAAAATTAGTAATTCACAGTAGATTTATTCTTTGTGACCCCATCTATTTTGTGTGCTGAATATACCACAGTTAAGTGCCTTTGCCAAAGTATGGTTGATATAAAAGTTAATTTACTGAATTTACTTAGTGAATTGTACTTTGGTTATTATTTTACTGCTTTGATTATTGAATATTTAATGTTTGGAGTTTAATTGTTTTATTAATGTTTATTTTCGACTAAATTATATTATGTAAACTACTTGGATAATCTCTGTGTGAGGGATATTTTGTTTTATTCATTCCCTGCTTCTTTCTTTACGTAGGTAGTACGGAAACAATAAACGCCCGTTAATTCATAAGACAGAGACATATTCATAAAAATGACAGTGTGCGAAAACGAACAATATATGAATCAATGTTTTACTTTATTGTACGATCAGACAAAGTAGACTAAAATCATAGCACCAGGGGTGTTGGTGGCACGGGGGGTAAGAGGAATTGGGGCGCGTCTGAGGAAAGGGGCACAAAGAGAGCAGAGGGTTCGGGGAGGAACGAGGATGGGGGCACTGGAGCATGGGGGAAACGGAGGAAACTGTGAAGAATGGTGGTATAGGGCACTAGAGCATGGGGGAAACGGGTGGCACGGGGGAGGAAAGGGCAACAGAGGGGGCGAGGGGGGTACAGGGAGGAACGACAAGCACGGGAGTATGGGGGGCATGGGAGGTATGGGGGCCTTGGGGCATGGGGAGAACAGGGGCACGGGTGGTAAGGGGACATAGGAGGCACGCAGGCCCCGGGGGAAATGAGGGAAGCAATGGTGACAGAAAGGGCACGTGGGTGGGCACTTGGAAAATGGCGGGATGGGGCACGGGAGCATGGGAGGGTACAAGGGGCATGAGGGGCCTTTGTGTCTGAGGAGTGTACAGTATATTTGGGATTATAACCGTTTTGTCATGTTGTATTGAACTATTTTATTTATTTGAGTTACAAATTCATAATGTACGGTACATGTTTAAGATTCCTATATATATTTAGATTCCTATGTATGTTTAGATTAATAAATATATTTTTATTGCATCCGGCACTATAGTGGTAAAATGAATTTTCTTTTTCACAAAATAGACTACTATTATTTAATACAGGAGAGATTATTGGTTTATTGATGCATTGATATCGCCCAAAATTTTTGTCAATATTAGGTACTGTAATATTTTATAAGACAATACCAGATCATAAATACATATTATAGCTTGAGAAGAAATACAGTAATTAATTGTGCAAGAAGGTGATGAATCGAAACTTATTTTTGAAGATAACATCAACATTACCAGTTTGATTTTTAGGGGCCTTTGCCCCTACAATCCCCTAGTTTACTTTAATGCTTTAAAAACCACTGCAACATTACGTGTCCTTGATTTCATTTGTATATGTCAATTATCATAGAATTGTAAAGTTGTATGTTTTGTTTACAAAAACACTTTGTAAAGCAGCAGTTGTGACAAATTTCAATGTAAGATATGGATCACCTGGAGCAGTAAATAAATCGACAAAATCACGTCTTAGATTGGTCTAAATAAAGTCTAATTTTCATTTTGAGGCATTATAAGGTATTTTCCCAGGGATACCATATTTTTCCTTATCTAGGGGTCATAAGAAATCCATTAACAACAAAACAGCCTCGATCCGTTCAGTAGTTCTCTCTCTAGACCCTTAAATGCACTCTTTTATTATATTAGATAATATAATATACTGATAGTAGGGGAAAAATAGACTTTGACCTCGGACAAATTGTACTCCCATATTTTAATGTTTTATTGAGGTAGTAGGTGTAAAATCAATAACATATCAAAAGTTTACCAAAATTCCTCCATGGGAAGTTCGCCATTTTGACGAATTTTCAAAATGGCGGACAATACCTACTTTTAACAACTTATTCCGAGTTTACTTCAATAAAACCCCACTGTAAATCATGTTTCTTGATTCATTTGAGTATATAAGGATAAGTGATAACTGTATGAAGCAAAAAAAGCACCCATGTAGCAGCAGACCTGCGTAATCAATCAAATGACAAACGATTTAAATAGTTTTTAATTTTCAAGAAACTATAAGTGCAGGTGTGTGTGTAGGTTTTCTGAATTTGGTAAGTTTTATGCAATCACAATTAATTAAAAATAACCAGTGAAAATAAAACAATTTTTTGTTAAAATATATTCATTAATAAGAAAAATGTACCATTTTATTGTTTCTCATAGAAATAACACAGGGATCTTCATATTCTGTTTTTAAGGTACTTCCTTATTTCTAAACATAATAAAAAATGTAATATAACAAATTGTTCATTTTTTAAGATTTCCGAGTATAATAAAAAATAATCATAGGGCACACTCCCGTCGCGTCAGACCTGCGTGCTCAGCGAATTTTCAACGAAATTCGGTATTTTTTTTATTTTCTCCTAAAACACCATGGGAATAAGTATGGAGGTTTACTACCATGGAGGTGTAGCCAAATATAAGTCAAATCCTTCCTTGTGAATATACATAGAAAATTAAATTCACTTATATTAATAAGTAAAGGAGATACAGGGTTGTGTTGATTTCCCTTTAGAATAACATGGGAAACATATCATTGTATTTCTCCGAAATCAGTTAAACCGAGTTGCGAGTTAAAAATTATTAAATTCTTTGTTTTTCAATCCCTTTTAAATGGCTTCAGTTTAAATTGTTATTTTTTTAAAAGTGAGGTATAAGAATATGCCACAAAATCTTTTTCCCTTTTTGAAAAATCATAAACCTGTTCGAAAAATACAATTATATTGGATGGCAACCTCATGAAAATAGATTTAGTACTGTTTTTTCTTAGAATATTTCATTAAAATCAGAAGTACATTTTAAAAGTTATTAGTACCATCCGGACACATATACGTTGCATTTAATTTGTTACTACATTTTAATATTTTTGTTAAGTTCATGATTTAACTGTAAAATTTTATCGTCTGCCATTTCGGGCTCCGTTGTCCTTTTTAGGTCGGGTTTGCGGCAGTGTATTCTACCAAACAAGACCTTTAATTTGATGTACATATCAACCTGTGCTTACATTAAGGAATTTCTTCTGACTCCTGCTGGGCCGTCCCCCACTAAAACTAAAATGTTATGAAATGTCTCAAATTTTAGCATTGACGACACAAATAAGATATTTAAAGTTTAATTTCTCTAACTAATTCCACACACAACCTAAGAAGGGTGAAGTGCTTCATAAGCCACCCAACCCATTAACATGGTAGGTATATGAGATTTTAAAAATGGTGGTTTTTTACCAATTTCCCATGGTCCGATTTTGGTAAACTTTTTTTTCCACGTTTACTACTTGTCACTTGACCCATCAACGACAAAATATTTGGGAGTACAATTTGTCCGAGGTTCGGCCCTGTTTTCTCGTAAATTTCCCTGACTATGATGGCTTAACTTATTTTTGTTTTGAAAACTAAGACTTCACCAGATTGGAAAGTTTTCATCTTATATTATTCTTTTAGACACAGATTTCATAAGAAACGTATTTTATGATTCCTTGAACAGGAGTTTTACCTGATGTAATTTTTAGTACAAAAAATATTACATGTTATATTGAAAGAACCACTCATTGGATGTTTTAATATGAACATAAAGACTATAATTATGTTTTATTGCACATGTAAGCTATGTTCTGAGTGAGCAGATGAACAAGCCAATTGAGAAGTTATGAGTGAGAAAAGCAAATGAGTTCACCATAATTTTATTACACGCTGTCTTTAGGGTGGAGTGAGTGGAGCGGCCGACATGTCCATGTCACTATATATATATGTTTCAATATCACTCTTATTTTTTATTTCAATATTTACAGCACATATTATTTGTTTTACAGTTTGTCACTTGATTATTTTATGTAATATTGATGAAATAAAGTTTGTATACAAAGTTGAATTTCTTCTTTTAGTGTGGCAACAGTGAGCACAGTTCATTTCACAGTTCACACTCATGTATTCAATCATTCCAATCTTTCTCTGACTATGATGACACTTTCAATTTAGACAGTGACAGTATATTCCTAACATGTGCGTGCTTAAATATCATGTGAGTTTAGAGATCTGGAGATAAGTTTACTTGCTGGGATACTGAACAAAGGTAATTTATTTGGATCCATAAAAACTACATCTTTAAACATTTTTTTCAGACTGTGATTTACATTTCACATTTATTTGTTATAAAAAGAATGTGTCCTCAGAATTAAAAAGTATGAAATTGAGATATACAAAATAAAGCAGCCTAATATATAAGTTATGCAGTTCTGTATTTTTTAAACATAAAATAATTTTTTAGTTAAAAAATAAAATTAATTCACTCAAGTTTCAGACTTGTTTTTCATATCTTACATGTCATTTACGATCTTTATATCAAAATGTAAATCAAATTTTTATTTTAGATTATTTGTATAAATCCCAGACACTGCACCTATTTATCTGTTTCACATGTTGAGAATGGGTGTAATAACAATTGTCGATATTGATATTCGTGCTGGAGATGGTGATACTTCGTACATTCATTTAGTTTTAATTTTTAATTTTTATTTGGCTGCGGATAGGCTTGCTTTACAGTGTTGTTCTCTATTTTACTGTCGCTTGTTGGGATTTAGTTTTTTCAAATTCTTCCCCAACTATGTATATTTAAAATAATTTTTTTTAAATACCATATCTAAAATAAATTAAATTATCATATGGTCAAGGAATAAAAGGCAGCAGACCATTGATATGATGATCTATTAGTAAATAAACACTTTTATTTTCTGACCTAAGTCCTCCTTTTCATATGACAAATAATTAAGTACAAACTTACCGTAACTTCATAATGGTCGGGTTCACGTTCATCCACCCCATCCACTACAACCGGGAATTAGATAATCACGTGACAAATGCCAATGGTGATATGATAAATCCCGGTGGATCCTATTGACGCCATTTTGCTGCCGTCTTATGAACCCACCGGGATTTTGATTGTTGACGTTCACGTGCCTTTTTTTGCTAAACGCAAAAAAAATCACCGAATAACGGTTGCGGTGGATTGCAGTGGATGAACGTGAGCCCCACCATTCTGTTTGTAAGTTTTAATTACTGTAAGTGTTTGTATATCCAAATGTTACTGAATATAGGTTACTGGTCAATAAAAATTACAAAATTTTCAGAATATTTTGAAAGTTTCAGTTTGAATTTTAAATATAGCATGATTTATATCATGGGAACTAATTTAGTATAAAATTTACCCTATGAACAAATTTGCTGGTTTTCACACTGAAAGATATTGAAATTAATTGTTTTATTAGTTTGAAAGAAGTTACTGTGGGCATAGATTAAGCGGGGAGTGTGCGTTAAATTAATAAAAATAACTAATTGTTGTCTTTAAAAATAACTAGACCGATTAACATTTACAGTAATTGGTGCAAGTAGAGGTTTTATTCTTTAAACATGTTTAATAAGTTTTCACTAAATTATAAGAGTATTTTAATTAGTTGGATTTTTATTGTATAATACTGTTTACTGTATTCCTATTCTTTTAGCAGGTTCAATCCTTTTATTAACTAGTTTATAATCTTGTTTGCGGCCTGTAACATTTTCCATATCTCCATATAATATCTCATTATGTAATGCAGTTCAGTATAATTGAGTAACAACGTTGAGTCTAAAACCTCACCTTTTCTTGTCTGCTAGTGTGTTATGAACACCATTAATATAATTGATGGTATACAAATACCAACTGTTGCTGTAATGCAAAAAAAATATGCAAAAACTAGTGCATTATTTTTTTCCTAAAAAAGGTATATTTCCTACCATAAATTAAAATTATGAACTAGAACTTTTTATTTTTACCCCCTCAAACAAATTATAATTATATAATTTAAAAACCGTTTTTTTCTTTACTTTTCTGGCAAACAGAGAGAGTCAATCTATCTTCTTATTTCTATAAGGGTTTCGTCTGTTGCGTCCCTTTTTCTCTCAACCTACTGAACCGATTTTTAAGATTGAGGTGTCATTTTAAAGCTTAGGATATAGCGTGTGGGCGAATCGTAATTAAAAAGGTCATATCATTTCGGGCTTCGCCCCCCTCGCCTTTGATTTATTTCTAGAGGGCGCTTTAAAATGTTGATAAATTTTTTTTAACACAATTTTTATTTACAATCTGTTTTATTACAAACAATAAGCAAATGTGAGGTAATTAAAAAAAACCTGAGTTAGAAATTGAACAGAAACAAATCTAACATAATATTAAAATGAGTAACACGAATAGGGGAAAGTGGAGTATAACCGGGTGGCTAAGCTTTAGTGACATGTATATGCCATGTTTTTATACAGAAAATTTTAAATAGTGGTTCAGTTTATCTTGTGTTTATTTGTTTTTGAATTGCTTCTTTTAAAAACTTAATAAGTTTTATAGTTGTTTTTCTGTGATTTTTTGTAAAAAAGTGCAAGTACCCGGATTCACCCCACTAGTGGGGTACACATGTTAAGTATATGGGAAAGAGAAAAAATTTTTAATAGGCCTAAAATCTTATTACTAAGTACGCATAATTAAGTAAAAAATAGTATCAAAGATAACATCTATATATTAATACGCAAGCATGTTTCTTTTCCTCCTTTTTTCTCAGCTCATGTGTATCGCAGGAGAAATCCGCGAATTAGAAAGGTATAGCGCTGTAGATGAGCAGAATCCCATTCTAATTCACATCGGACTCCAGGGGTACGCCCCACAGGCTTTCAAAGTTCCAATGTTAATCTTATGGAGAAAGGAGAATTGAATGAATCATAAGACAGCTGTTGTAAAATCAACTGCTAGAAAATTAGGAAGAACAGATGTTTTAGTTCAAAAATGTTTTTGAGCTCCTTGGGTGCAGATCAACTGAAATTTTGATCGAATTTCGATCAGGAGGCGATTTCTAGTATTCAGTTAATGTATGAGCGAAAAATCAATTTTTAAATATTTAGATCATATAACATGTATAAATACCATCCGGTTTTACCCCGCGATTTATTTGAAAAAATCTGTCACTCAGGTAAGATCGAAATATATTGTAAAAAGTATGTGGAAGGGTTTTCTTGATTTTATACAGCAGTCCCTTGTGCCAAACCTTATGAAAGGCTTGACTTATGTCCAAGAATGCCGCTGTGTAGTATCGCTTATTTTCAAAGTTTTGTTTTATTATATTGGCTACCCTGTGGATTTCCTCGATCGTAGAGTGTTACCGCCTAAATCCAAATTGGTGACTAGGAATAATTTCTCGATCCTCGATAGGAAGTAAACGTTTCAAAAGAATTTTCTTGAAAACCTTTGACAGTAAGGGAAGAAGACTGATAGGTCGATAAGAAGACACTTGGTAAGGGGGTTTTCCAGGTTTCTGAATCACAACAATTTGGGAGAGCTTCCATGGGGTCGGGAAGTATTCTAGCCTTAAAATGGCATGAAAAATTAATGTCAATAACACAAAAGCTTTTCTAGGAAGTTCTTGAAGGACCCTACCAGTTATTAAATCATATTCAGGGGATTTCCTTGGGTTCACTTCCTTAATAATTACAGTTTTGACCTCACTTGGAGTAACTGCTTGAAGTGGTAAGTCCATCTGAGTTGGGACTTCAAGAAGTTCATCAAGTTCGTCACTGATGTCAATACCAGTATCATTACGTTTGAAGACATTTTCAAAATATTCACAAAATTCTTCACTCTTTTCCTCGTTACTCTTTGCCCAGGAGCCGTTAGATTTAGAAATGGGTGGGATTGGTGTTTTAGGATGTTTAAAATTTTTGTTAGCTTTCCATAACGAGTAGTTGGTCGCTTCTGTTGGAGAAAGATTTTCAGTGAATTCCTTAAACCAGTCATTTTTTAGTTCTTTTAACATCGCAGTAAGTTGCCATGATTCCCTGTTAAAGTTTGTCTTATCTACAGGATTTCTAGTGTTTTGTCAAATTCTCCTCAAACGCCTCTTCTTAAATTTTCGGTAGAGTACAAGTAAGAGCAGCTGTCACATTTTTTATTACACCAGTTTATTTGTTACAGATCATTATTTTTTTAATGAAACTTATGGAAAGTCAAGAGGTCAGCACAGCCCATTTTCCATTTATTACAACTCCTATTGAATGTCCCTTTGTTTGGGGACTCACAGGACTTCTTGTGAAGGAATCATCGAATATCCTGGAAAGATTGCTGGAGAAAGAAGACATTGCTGAAGAATATAACGCTCAATTCAAATGTTCCATGTAAGAGTTAAGTAGCAAATATAAGGGTATGGCAATAGTTTAAACTTTTTAGAGCAAAGCAAATTAGTCATTCAAGTTTGTGGTCAGTTGAAAAAAAAACCACAAACAAAACATGTCGACACTTTCTTAACCGGCCACCTCGGGACCAGGCCTCGCCCAGATAATGATTTGGCCGGTTAAACCGATATTAGTTTAAAAATGCCAACCTACAATATTATACCGTTTTGCTTGGATAAAATTTGGCTTGAAAATCTATCTTCTTATTTCTATAAGGGTTTCGTCTGTTACGTCCCTTTTTCTCTCGACCTACTGAACCGATTTTTAAGATTGAGGTGTCATTTTAAAGCTTAGGATATAGCGCAGTGACGAATTGTAATTTAAGAGGTCATATTGTTTCGGGCTTCGCCCCCCAGCCTTTGATTTATTTCTAGAGGGTGCTTTAAAATGTTGACCAACTTTTATTGCAAGTTCTTTTATGTGAATTGTAATTTAACAACTGATTACCTTAGATGAATTTTAAAAGCCAGATAGTAAACAAACAAAAATAGATCTCTGTCACATCATAATCAACATTCACGTACTGTAGGTGAGTTTCAGTCATACAGAATCATAAAATGCGCAATTTGCGCACGGGCCACCTCGTAAATTTAAAAATAGATTACAGTATGCACTTTATAAGTAACATCCCCTTGAAAAAAAACTTAAAATATATTACTCTATACACTTTATAAGTAACATGCGACTGCCATGAAACCCACCGCTAAAATAAACTAATAATAATTTGTTTCCTTATTTAACTACTTAACAGCAGGTCCAAAAGCATACACTTTTACTGTACATTTTAGTTAGTTTGAGAACATTAACATGATTTAATGTTGAATTGAATGATTCAGTAGATAAAAAAAACCACGTTTTGCCAAAAGATGTTGTTTTGTGCCAAGGTAGGCCGGTTAAAGCGGAGACCGGTTTAAAGATGGCCGGTTAAGAGGGAGTCTACTGTACTTAGCCACAACTTACTAAATAAATGATTCAATGTTTTAATAAACACATCATGAACAAACATATCCTATCCAACAATGTGGTAGGTGTCATGATGTGATTACTGCCAGAGGTGGTTCCACAACTACCTCTGGTTGTGCTCTAAAGCGGCCAATACACTATACACGCATTGCATGCAATGAGGACACAAAACGTGGCAAAATCGGATGAAACATGCCAGTGTGTGGAGGACTTTGTGCTCAATGTATGTAAAATTCAATTACCAAGCATGGCAAGCCAAAATTAAAGTCTCCACGGTGTGCAAGACACCTGTAGTGTATGGGTCACTGAAGATCTTTTTGTATCTGACAGGGAAACTGGCATTGTTTTAATTAATGGCGGACCTTACACTGTCAATATATGGATCACGATATTTCTATTGTGATCCTGGATCCGTATTGAGCTTGTAAGATCCGCCTTTGCCTTTGTGATCTTGTGTTTTCTGAAATAGTTGATCCAGCACTTCTAGAAACTATTCCTTTGGCCCCAAATAAAAGTTGTTTTTAATAATTTTAGTCTCAGACATTGTCTAATGTAACTATGTAACCTTTTCATGCTACATTGATTATTTAAATAAAATTCATATCAGTCTTAACTAGGTGTTAGAAATTAGACCGGTAATGTTTTCAAAATAGAATTTACCTTGTAATTTTGATCTGTTACGTTATGAAAAATTACCAGGAGAATGGACAAGTTTTATGTGTGGTTTAATACAGAAATTTTATTGAAAGTGTCCAATATTAAACTATTTAGTAACATCCTTCTGATAGGGTCAAAAGTATTTTAACAGGTACACTATAGAGTCCGGCAAACCCAGACTAATTTGGACTGTTGTGTCTGAGTTTGTGAAAATTCCGGTTCAGAATAAACATAAGAAAAAGTACGAATAGTTACTTTATCCATATCATATAACCAATACAGGCCTTTTTTAATACATCCTTTTGTACCTGTTGCTCGATATCAAACAAATTTAGTGTGGGTAATTTTTACTGTTTAAGCTTTTTATTGCATTTTGTGAACCAATGTATCCTCCAAGGTTTAGAACATAACCTTTCTGGTATGAACAAACAAGGATGCTCTCACTGTTGTAATTTGTTTTCTTGTTTCAGCTGTTAAATTGGAAAATCATTTTAATTTCAATATCAATGTTTGTTAATCAAATGGGGATATACAGAACATTAAGGGCTTCTAGGGCACTTCCGTTTGGATAGATACTTACCAATTTACTTCAGAAACGACTTCCGATCTCTATCCAATGACACAAAACCATCAAAATCGGTTGAAAACTGTGGGTTGAAACTGATAACGGTTCCTTGTACAAAAACGTGCCGCGTAATAAATATGCATAGATGAATATACAATAACTAAAAACTTAAACCTCATGTGTATAAACAAACTGTTAAGAAAAACCAAAGCTTCGAATATCACGCTCAAGCATGGCATGCTCTCTGAGTTATCCATAAATACGGATTATCGAAGTCCGGGTTTGAGGGACTCTTCTGCATTATTTATGGTGAATAGAGAGAATGTAATTAATTTTATTGTTGGTCTACCATCTAATCACATGTTAATTACATGTTAATTACCATCTAATTACATGTTAAATAGCTCCTTGAGCTACTATCCAATAAGTAAAAAAAAACGAAAGTTCCCTTTCAGTGATTTATGACAGATCAGAACTACTTGGTTATAACAATTTGAAAAGTGAAGTCTTGAAGACTAGTTTACTGTAGATCTAAACTGATAAGTTGTTAAATTAGGGTACATTATTTTATTTCATTGAGTACACTCCTTAGCTAGTAATCATTTATCTGTAGCTTCATAGTCCAGCTGCTGCTGAGTTACGAATCCTACAACTTGGGAAATGTGTCGGACGCGCTGCGCCGGCTAGACTGGTGCGAGAGGGAGCTGCGCCAGTTGGATAGCACCGGCTGCCGGGAGCCGTTCTACCTCCATATGAGGCGGCCAATGTGGCACGTCACGCTAGCCACCCGGGCTCTCATGTTAGGCGGAGTGGAGAACGCCACTGCGACCAACCAGGTGAGATGCGCTGTGGAACGATGTAAAAAAAACCCAATATTAGTGGCTGAACTTCTCCCACTGCTTTACTTTCCTCCTCTCTGCCATTAGAGTAGGCACCAATAAAAAAAAAAAAAAAAAAAAAAAAAAAAAAAAAAAAAAAAAAAAAAAAAAAAAAAAAACAACTACCGTCATATATCTGATTTAACTGATACGTTCACCCCCCTCCACCCAAGCGTGAGATTTTATCTTTATTTTGTAAAGTCATTGAATGTTCTCTTTCTTTTACTATCAAAAGTAGGTGTATAAGCCGTAGGCTAGTTATTCCAAACTACATTCCCACACCCTACCTGAGGCTGATGAGGGCAAGGCCCTGTCACAGCCGCAGTGGGCTCTTGGCCCCATTGGAACTTCACAAGAACTAACAAACTATGTGAAATAACCGCAGACTGATGGTGAGTCAGCTGCCCTATGAGAACTTTTACTGATATCTATAGCTAAAGTTGGCAAGTTTTGATTGTCATCTCTGGTATGGATAACCTTCACCTTAAATACAGTAACGAAAGATTTACATCCAATTTTACAATCAAAGCCCATATAAAAGAGTTATTGTTTTTAGATTTTTATCGATACGGTAACCGGTTTTTATTTGACTATGCCAACCTGTCAACTATTTCCAAATGATAAATTTAAAAAGTTTTAAGTAATTTGGAATAAGCACGATAATCTGAAGGACAAACAAGGCTGGCGCTGGCTATTATGCCGCCCTAGGCAAAGTAACATTTGCCGTCTCCGCCCCCCTCCTTTCTCTTTCTTCCCCCATGAGCTTATACACTCGTTAAAACATTAAAAATATTAACATTTGACAGCACTTCTTGACGACATGTCGCTTTATGTGAGATAGTATTATTTACTCTCAGGTGCGGGGAAAGGGGAAGGTTGTAAGCGGCCACAATCAAATCAAAGGTATTTACTTAAAGTGGTGTAAATACCTGCATTTAAGTAATCCAAAAGTTGCAAAAATGGCAACTAGTTTCGACCCTTCATTACGGGGTCATCTTCAGGCCGTACAAGGATTAAAACTGCTCTTCATATGAAGGTTGTCGAATAATTTGACAACCTTCATAATTATTCAAATTATTCGACAACCTTCATATGAAGAGCAGTTTTAATCCTTGTACGGCCTGAAGATGACCCCGTAATGAAGGGTCGAAACTAGTTGCCATTTTTGCAACTTTTGGATTACTTAAATGCAGGTATTTACACCACTTTAAGTATTGAACAGTAATCCGGAGGCTAATCAATCTTTCAAAATGAAAAAAGGTATTTAGGAGATAGCCATAACACTTGGTAACCACAAACGTGTCTCAGAGTTCCCCAAAAACCACCAGACATAAGTGTAACGAAAATACTGGTTGCTAACCCGCGTTGTGATTGGCATTCCTGTTAACTCTGCAGCTAACCACAACAGGCTCTAGCGAACCATCACTAGCACTCCAGGCCACCGGTCAAATCATTACTGGTATGTCTATAATGGCCCCATGTGGGGGACAACCTAATACAAGTAGTTTCAATAGGAGTGTTGTAACTGAATAGGTTATACTGTGGGGGCGACACTATGTCACACACGATGGTTCAACTCAAACATTGGTGCCACGGGCACATGGGAACCAGCGATACATTCAATACTATACTAACGCAAGGCAATGAAAATAATTAACTAGCGCATGAAAAATAAATATCAACAATTATTTTGTAAAAATATGTTTCCACTTGTGTTTTGTTGGTTTTTAAAAATACCTATTTTGGCATTGATAAGTTTTTATTTTTTTCCATACTTTGCCGCCCCCCAGAAAAGTGCTGCCCTAGGCAGCACTAGTTCGCCCAATGGGTGCGCCGGCCCTGAGGACAAAATGTAAGTTTTGTTAGATAACTGATAAATGCAGAAAAACCTCTAAATTAAAAGGCTTAGTTTAACATAAATCATTGGCATGATTGATTCTTGTGCGAGCTACAATTATTTTCAAATAGAAGGAGACTTTATACTGCAGTACTCTTTTTAACCAAAATATAGTATATCTTTTTTGTTGTTTCAGTTTATAGAACAACATCTGAGCAAGGAATACGAGTTGTCAATGTTCACTTACGAAGAGAAGGCATGTCTGTACGGACTCAAGTCTATGTGCTTCCTGGAGTATGGGTTTAACGGCAACATGGCAGCCCTCAAATGGGCGAAGTTTGCCCTGAAGACAGACTCTTCGGAGGCTGAATGGCACTTTCTCACTGGCAAATGCATGGGTAACAGGTTAAAACATTTTTTATATGCATGTTTTATATGACAATACAATCCTTGATAATTCAGATCTTTATTACCTTGTAATTAATTCTGAAAGGGAGATTGCTTGTTTTCACTGAATGGGGTTTATAACATATGATTCACTAAGTATTAAAAAAAAAAAAAAAAAAACTCTATTTTTATAGAAAGTAAAAATTAAGCATATATTTGTGCACTTTGTGCAATTCTCATTGGATGTATAGTGTCTGCTGTTTAACAGGTAGGGTGCGTCGTTGCACCAAGAAGTTCAGCGGTGTTCCTCGTGAGGAGGTGGAACTGATAGAGCGTGCCGTGGCTCTCAACCCCAACCCTAAGTACATCATGTACGTGGCCCAGGTGTACCAACAGAGTGCCAGCGCCGCCTTCATCCACCACCGAGAAGACGAAGGCTTCTACCGCAGCAGCCTGTACCGCGCCATCAACAACATGAACCAAAAGGCAGTGGAGCTGTACCAGTCAGTTGCAGAATTTCGTTTTATTTGTACATTTAAATTTTTTAAACTTAATTTGTGTCAAGTTGTGCTTTTTAGAAACTGTTTTACTATAAAAATAATACAAAACAGTTTAACTGTAAATGAGCCTTTAGTGAAATAAAATTTATTTAAATGAAAGTTACAAAATTGCAACTTAAAAAAGAACTCAGAAGTTTTAAAAATATTTTTCTATTAACACATCTGTTGCAGTGAGGGTTTCATAATGTCCATATGGGCAGTGTCATTGCTTGTAACGTTCCGGAAATTTGCATTCATCGTTGTATTTATGATGCTATGGGACCCTTAATTACCAGTATCTCTTTGGTAATATTGAATTTGGAAGATCAAACTTTATTTGGTTTGTTGGGAGAATATCACACATGAAGGTTGATGCCTTACATATTGTTAAAATCTGATTTCAATAGCAAACAATTGTAATCGAAAGATGTGTGTCAAATCAAATTCAAACTTTCAGAGTATATTTGTTAGCATTTGTAGATGTCTTATCATAGGTGAAGTTATTATGACAGTAATAAACTAATAATTTTCAAATGAATTCGGAATACCATAAATGCATTGAAGGCTGCCAGGTTGTTTAATGGTGCTCGAGTTGCTTGTGAATTTGTGAAACAAAAATTTCTAACATCAATGCGCCAGACATAGAGTGGGTTAAATAAATATCACGAGCTGCTGTATAACTATACAATGAAATAAAATTTGTTATTTCTCAAATATAATTAAATACCCCCGTCGCAGCAGACCTGCGTACTCAGCGAATTTCCAACCAAAGAATTATTGTTTCAACATCAAAGAACTTTGTGGCTATCTTATATAATTAATAATCTTTACAAGGAAATATAATATATTTAATGGCATTATATTTCTGAGTAAATTATTTTTATTCAATAATTCATATATTAATATTATATTGCAATAAATGACTTTTTAACAGTAATAAAAGTGCATAATCCATGCAAAAGGAAAGATTTGTTTACAAATAACAAAACATAAACATTTAAAATTTGACAAATATGCAGAAGACAGCTGATCAGCTGATTAGGAACAGATACCTTATATCTCCATCTCTCTTGCTCCCATTATACAATTATTTTCCATGAGAATACCATGGGATTTAGCATGTAGGTTTGCTGCCATGGGGGTTTTTGATCAAATCTTAATTACTCACCAACTAAAGGCTCATAAAAATTTTTATGAAGATATGTTGATAAATAAGCGATATATAACTTTTTAAAGATTTACCCATAAGAGTAACATGGGAAACATGATTTGAATTTTCTCTATAACCAGTTAAGCTATTTTAAAGATTCAAAATACTAAATTGTTTGTTTTTTTAAGCTCTTTCAAATGGTTTTAGTTAAAATTGATGAATTTTGAAAAATTAGGTCCAAAAATGCCAAAAACCCATTTTTGACCCCTTTGAAACCCCATAAAACCCCGTTCCCATAACCCGACAATGCTGGTTCGCGAACTCATGAAAATAGACCTGGTCTTACACCTTCATACCAAATTTGATCAAAATCGGAGGTCCGCTTCAAAAGTTATCGGTACCACGGACACATATATATATATATACATATATATGAAAACGAACGAACGGTGTTTTTGGCTTCTGGGGACCTCAAAATGAAAAAGTAACAACCTCTAGGGTACCCTCTTACCCTATAGGGAATACGCTATTACTACCGTAATAGCATATTCCCTATAGGGAAATTCTCTAAAATAAACATAATAAAAAAAAGAGCAAAACAAACAAACTTACCAGGGCCGAGCCAAGGGTAATAGGCGCCCAGGGCGAGGTTTTGATCTGCAATTGGTTGCTAAATTGATTAACTTGCCTATTTTGTGAACTGTAATGTCAATAAATTACAGTTGGAAGCTGTACCGTACTTGTTTACTTGTGCACTTGTTCACTTAATAATATGTCATTATATTAAGTGCGTGGTTAAGTTTTCAATGCTGTTAGTGTGTATCAACTAATTTAAAAAGTAGGCTAATCACTTGTACTATAATGTTTTGTTGACACAACCATTTGTTGACAACACATGGTCTGGGTCTGGGCGGGGTCTATGAGTAGTGGGAAAAAGCCACTTCTAAACCGGAAGTGACGTCAGCTGCCAGGGCAGCTGCAGGGGTCAGATGGTGTCAGCTGCCAGGGCAGCTGCAGGGTGCAGATGGCGAGAGCACATGCCCTGAATTTGAAGTAGAATTGGGCATGAATTAAGAGTTAGTTGAAAAGTAAAATTCAACTGTGTTAACTAAACTCTAAAAGTTGAACAAAAATTAAGAGTAAGATCAAAACTGAAATTCAACAGTTATAACTGGGGGCCTGGAAAGTATGTCAAGGTCATCCAGAGTAAGTTTTAAAAAAGCCTACCCAACTACCACCAGAAATAGTTCAAAGTTGAACTAGTTGGTGATAGTGGGATAATTAATTCATTCGTGCCATGGGAGAGGTGTTTATTGTTTGAAAGTTGGCGATTGAATGAGAAGCGCCGCCTAGGGAGAGGGCTTATAAAATGGCAACCTTCTCCCCACCACCCCTTCCCCCACTCCTTTAGACCAATAACCGGTCGCCGACTCTATGTGGTGAAACTGAACTAGACATGGCGGCCGCCATGGATAAGTCTAACCTCAAACCTTAGCTTAGCTGAAGAGAATAGAGGAGCATGAAGTAGGAATTGTGGTGACAGCGCTTATATGAGGAATAGTAGGGGTAAAATAAAAAAACTTGTTGAACACAGTCGATAGGTGTAACAAGTTCAAAGTTGTTGAATTGTAACATAGAATGCAAAATGTTGTAAATAACATTATCATCAACATTAACCTGCGAAGTCTTTGAGTATAATGGGTTAAAACTGTACTTCTTCCTAACTCTATTTAAATTAGTTCTACACTTTGAAATTGAAGGTTTAGAAGTACTTCGTAATATGTGTTGTGTTCGCAAAAGCTTTAATTTTAAACATTGTGCAGTCATCATAACCGATGTGTTAAGTTCAGAAGTTAAAATAAGACTGAGATATAAAATGAAGTGTAAAAGAAATTGAAACAGAAAGCCAGAGTAGTAATTTTATAGGTTAGAATTTACGAAGGCTATTCCATGGATAATTCTAACCTCAAACCTAGTAAGTGAAGTAGTCATAACATAAAACTAACGAGAGATGATGACCGAGCGGATGCGAGGCAATGAATGTTTGTAGCGCGATAAACTACCCACCTTTATAGAGGCAATAACTCCAGCCAGATGGCGGCAGATGGCAAGCAAATGACTGGTTGACCGACTTTCACCTGAGTAGTAAGAGAAGTAGGGTTCTGTGTCTATCCCTACTCCTTGGGGTCAATGACCGACCGGAAAGGTCAATGACCTCCCCCCCCCTCCCCCCCTCCCCCCCCCTCCCCCCCCGAAAAAATGGAGCCCCCCCCCACTCCTTCCCCCACTCCTTCCCCCACTCCTCCAGGTCAATGGCCGGTCACCACCGGTTGTTTACTTTATGTGGTGAAACCAGACTAAATATGGCAGCTGCCATGGATAATTCTAACCTCAAACCTGCTGCGCATGCAACAAGTTCTTCGGATCGGAATGAGTCTATGCTATGCGCATGCGCCTAGTCCTGTATTACTCACTTTAGCACTACTGCACATGGATAATTCTAACCTCAAACCTTGGTTTTGTGTTGTTGCGCATGCGCCGCTCCCCACTCCTTTGCCTTTCTTTTACACTGCTGCGAATTGGACTGGATTGAACACTGTACTGTAGTGAAACAACTTCCCCCACTACTCGAGAATCCGAGGAGCGATACGAGCCTGATCTTAGCGTCAGTCGTCAACAAACTTTCATAGCGAAAGGTTGTTGGCGACTCAGCAAGAGGTTTCAAATATATAGTAGGCCTATATATATTTGAACTTCTTCTACTATGTTGCGTTTTTTAATGCAATGTAGTATGTGTGTGTGTGTGTTTAGTTTTAAGTTGTATTAAATTTAAGAAATAATTTGCGCATTGCGATGTTAGTTATAAGTTGGGTTTAGCATTAAGGTGTATTAATTTTAAGAGGTATTTAGCATTAAGGTGTATTAATTTTAAGAATAATGATGGTATTTGGTTGTGTTGAATTATTTGGTTTTTTAATAATGATGTGTTGTTAGTTTTAAGTGTTGGTAATACTAATTAATGTTGTTTTGCCTTACAGCTAGATGTTAGGGGGTAGATTAAATGTAAATTCAGAAGTTCAGTTGAACTTCACTTAGAAGGGGTGGGACATCCGCAAAATGCGGACTAGGTTTTTGCATTTTTGTTTAGGAATATAATGGGTGGGATTAGTTTGGGTGGGGTTAGAGTTGCGTTTTTGCATTAGGTGTTCCAGTTTCCCTTGGAATTCATGGTTACGGTAGACCCGGACCGGACCGTTACGGTAGACCCGGACGGTCCAAACAAAATTGCGTCGATGTCCCTTGCAGAACGTAACTAGTGGGTTGGGAGTGGGAACCGTTAGGCAAACAGGGTGGTGGGAACAGTATTACTGTTCCCAACACCTTGGATCATTATAAATCTTGAATGACCTTGACCCACTTTTGGAAGGGTCAATGACCCCCCCCCCCTCCCTCCCCCCCACTCCCCCCCCCCGAAAAAATGGAGTCGATTCCCCCCCCTCCCCCCCCCCGAAAAAATGGAGTCGATTCCCCCCCCCCTTCCCCCACTCCTACCCCCACTCCTTCCCCCACTCCTTCCCCCACTACTCCGGGTGAACGACCGGTCATGACCTGAAAAATTAAAATGGCTATAGCTTGATAACGGATTGACGGATTTGGACAAGCGATACATCATTGAAAAGGTCTATGTAAGACAAACATTTTGGTAAAAGAAGAATTTGGTTATCTTATTTTAGTCAAAAGTTATGCGAATTATTTTAAATAAATACCTTCTCCTTTCCCTTTTCCCCCACCTCCCAGGTCAATAATCAGTCTTGGCCAGCTGCTACCCCTCTCATTTGCATATTGTTATAAAAGACGCATCGACTGCGGCTAACATTTCATTCTGATTCCAGACGTTACGCTGCGAACTTGGAGCCACAACCATGTCATCTCTGCCAACTACAACTTCTACTTTAACTTCTACTTCAACTTCTACTACGTCTGTTACTGCACCAAAGAAAACTCTTCGTCTGAAAAATCCTCCTGACTGGTACAAGAAGCAACTTGGATCCCAACCTTCAACTTCTGGCACTATTCTTCCGCCTATCAAGACTTCTAAACTTCGAAGCATTTTTTCACCGCCTTCGCCTTCTACTTCGCTTTCAAACGACTCCACACCGCCATCAACCATCATGCCGCCTCCACAGAAGCCAGCTCCCCGTCTTAATACCCCTTCATTTGAAACTTTGCTTCATAGTCTTAGTACACCTATCATTCCACTGTCACCATTGCCTCCTACCCCACCACTTACTATGCCTGAAGACCACACCTATCATAAAACTAAATCCACTAAGCCTACTCCCAAACCTGCTCCTAAGCCTGCTCCTTCAGAGCAATTTCAATTATTACAAGAAGAGCGTCGTAGGGCATTTAGCCGTCCCACTACTTGCCCTGAAGTGCTCACTAGGGGAATTAAGAAAGGATCAGCTTGTGGGAGGAAATGTGTTAAAAATGAAAGTTTTTGCCGTGTACATATCGTGAAACATATTTCTGAACCACAACTGACAGAAATCCCCACCGTTGAAGACGATCCTAAAATAATATCCGTCAGAGGAGAGAGGCTTAAGAAAGGTTTGAAATATTTTTTTCTAAGTGTTGTTGACCACCAACACATTTTGGCAAAATGTAACGGCTTAAAATATAAAATTAGAGTTTGTGAGAATTTGTGTAAAGAGAAGAGATTTAACACTTTAGATTCTCAAGACTTTCTCCTCAGGGATAAAAAGGATCGTATTACAAGGTGGGGGCGTAAACAGTAAATTCACTTAGTTTTTTCCAAATTGTTGCTAAAAAAATAATGGGGGAGAAACACAATGCGTTATAGCGTTGTGTTTCTCCCCCATTATTTTTTAACACTCTAAGTCCCGTGACCTACTAACCTACTTCCATTTGAGTAGTAAGAAAAGTACTTCCCCCACTCCTTTGGGTCGATGACCGGTTAAGGTCAGCTCTTACCCCTCATTTGCATACTGTTATAAAAGCGGAGTGAGCGTTGGTCACTCCTTCATTTTGCTTCTACACGCCGCTCTTGTTGTTTCGTCTCTGCTGTTTACAATATTACCTACTTCAAAATGCCTCCTCATGTGAATGACCATATTAATTCTTCCAAAATTTCCGATGTTTTTCTACAACCTGAAGACATTTTAAATAATGATAGTGAGAGTGAGGATGATGATGATTATACTGTTGAACTTAGTGAAGAACGTAAGGTTATAGCAATTGATCCACAATTTCCATTTGATACAATAGAAAAGTTTATAGTTGAAGCTAATAAATGGTTAAATTTAGGATGTTATGTACGAATTGACTCTTTTATATTGTATGGTGATAGTCATTCTTTCCTTGTCACACCAAATGACAGAGACCGCATGTTGCAGTGGGCACAATCTATGATGGAGTGCTATGAACAAGGTGTGGACACTGGCGGCTATTTTCTTGCACAACTAGTGTAATAATAAATTACCCTTCCCCCCATGTAGTGAAAAAGGAAAAGAAATATTAGGAATCTAATTATAATACTTCCTTCCACATATAAAGAAGAGGGGGAAAGGAGTGGGGATTATAAAGTGGTGGGGGAATGTGTATAAATGCAGGTTGTTTGAAGAGACTTTTATTATTATTGTGGCTTTAGCAGAAACAACATGGAGTTTAAATCTGCAGCAAAAATAAGGAATAATATAATAAAGAAAGAAATTCGCAAGAAAGAAAAGATTGAACTTATAAAATTACAACTTATAATACCTTCCATTGAAATTGGATGTAGCAAACTAAAGACTTTGGTGAAAACTAACGAATATTTGTTACAATTGCTAAAAACAATCGAAGAGTTGAAGAGAAAGAATGGACATTCTACATAGTAAAATTTGAACATTTTAATATAAATAAGTAAACTGAAAAAAGTAGATGTAGAATAGAGAGCGAGGAATAGATCACTTTGTGGTAATGGACTAACATGCCACTTAGTGCTCTATTCCTCGTTCTCGCGTTAAAATTGGATTACCTTGACCTACTTGTTCGACTGTTAGAATTTGGTTAACACTGTTGAATTTCAGTTTTGAACTAATGTTTATTCTTGTTCAAATGTTAGAGTTTCTTAACACTGTCGAATTTTAGTTTTGAACTAACTTTTAATTTATGCGAATTTTTAGTTAAACTCTAGTTAATTTATGTGCAAATTTAGTTCAACCAAGTGCCTGTGCTCTAGCCATTTCCACCCTAACATTTGTTCTTTCAACATCTGTCCCATAACATCTGTCCTAATAGATGTTTGGAGGGCAGGTGTTTGGTTTTAAAAGTAACTAAAATTAGTTGGGTGGGGGAAAGTTAGTTAAAGCTTGAATATAAAGAAGTATATACTAAAACTCCAATGGGAATAAAGAACACGAATGAACAATTAGTTTGTAGAAGGTTAATATTTTTATTTAAAAAGTTTGATTTCCTTGTATAGTGAAGAAGATGAAATAGTGGTGGGGGACCGTTATAAAAGGAGGAACGCGAGAGCCCATTTCATTTCTTGGCAAAATTTCGAAGAGTAAACATCTCAACATGTATCGTTGCGATAAATGTTCGGAATCGTTTCACGATGAAATTCTATTAGACTGTCATAAAGAACTAATTCACAACAACCCAGAAGAAAAACAAGAACAACAAGAACAAGAACAACAAGAAGAACAAGAACAAGAACAAGAACAACAAGAAGAACAAGATGAAATAACAGCAACATCTTCAACTACTTTACCGAATCTACAAGTATTTGCATTACCCGGTAAAGTAGTATTGCATCATAAGATTCAAAATGAAAACTTGAAGCTAGAAGAATTTATTAGAGAAGCAAAACCAATCGTAAGTAAAATTTTAAAAGAAGAATTGAAAAGATTAAACTTTCTTAAATTTGGTTTACTACTAGAAGCTATGTTTATAAATGTACAAGAAGAATTATCACCAAGAGGATTCATAACAAAAAACCGAACCATTATGGAAAGTTCAAACATTGATTCAATAATAGAAAATTGTATAGAAGAAATATTAACAAAAATTCAGGAACACGAAGGAAGAGGATCCGGATGGAGTCTTACAAGTATTGAAGTATTAGATATAAGAGTTCACAAACATGGATATGGACTAATGGGATCTAGTTACATTCCTTTACCAAAAAGAATTGAAAATACAAAATCTTGTGTTAATGTTAAAAATGAAGACAATGAATGTTTTCGTTATGCAATGACAGCTAAATTTGTACCACCACTTCATGTGAATAGACCTAACCAAGAATATGAAAATCAAAGATTTAGATACAATTTTCAAGGAATCACTTATCCTGTATCACTGAAAGATATATCAAAATTTGAGAAGAAAAATCCTGGTACGTCTATAAATGTTTTTGCATTAGATAGTTCAAACAAAGTGTATCCTTTACGTATTGCAAAAGAAGAGCTACCAGATCATACGGATTTACTACTACTAACGCGAGGAGATGTGTCTCACTATGTGTACATAAAGCAATTTGATCGTCTTGTTAATAAGCAGCTTTCTAAAGATCGACACAGAAAGTTAATTTGCAAGAGATGTTTCAATTTTAAACGAGATGGGCTACACTCAAGAGAATGGTTACAAGAGCACAAAAGATTATGTAACAATAATTATGAAGCAAAGATTATTTTACCTTCGGAAAGCAGAGCATTTGTTACATTTGAAAAGGTTCATCATCAGTACCGTATTCCTCTAGTTGTGTATGCGGACTTTGAATCAACACTTGTTCCTGTTGAAGATGAAAATTGTGAAGCTAGAAAAAGTGTCAAGTATCAAATGCACAAACCAAACAGTTTTTGTTTAATGGTTAAATCAACATTATCAGAAGAACATTTAAACAGATATGGATTAACTTCAGAACCTCTAGTATATCGTGGTGAAAATGTAGAAAAAATATTTCTTGATCACTTATATTCAATAGCTGGAAATGCACAAAGATTATATACAAATATTGTACCAATGAAACCGATGGAGGAAGAAGAAGAAATTCAACATGAAAATGCAACTCGATGTTTCTTATGCAAAAATGATTTTACTATTGAGAATTATAAAGTTAAAGATCACGATCACCTCACAGGTTATTACAGGGGTGCTGCTTGTAATAAATGCAACTTAAGCTATCGTTTACCACTATTTATTCCTGTGGTTCTGCATAACCTCAGTGGGTACGATGCTCATTTTATAATACCTGAACTAGGAAGAGACGACGGTAAAATCGATGTGTTAGCTGAAACTTCAGAGAAGTTCATAAGTTTTTCCAAAGAAGTTGGAAACATGAAACTAAGATTCTTGGACTCCTACAGATTTATGCCGTCGAGTTTGTCCAAACTTTCAGAAAATTTAAGGAAACAAGATTTCATCGAAACAAAGAAGATTGTAAATAACGACAAACTGGATTTGGTACTTCGGAAAGGTGTGTTTCCATATGATTACATAGACAGTTTAGAAAGATTTAATGAAACATCACTTCCGGCTAAAGAAGAATTCAAAAGTAAACTTTATGACATGGACATATCTCAAGAGGACTATGATCATGCATGTAAAGTATGGAACGATTTAGGATTTAGAACATTGGGAGAATATTCAGATTTTTATGTTAAATTGGATGTAACTTTACTATGTGATATAATGGAAGAATTTAGAAATACATGTTTTGCAGCATATGGATTGGACCCTCTTCATTCGTACACTTCACCTGGATTAGCATGGCAAGCTATGTTGAAAGAAACAAATTGTAAAATACAACTTCTTACTGATATAGATATGGTTATGATGTTAGAGTCAGGAGTTCGAGGGGGATTGACGCAAAGCGTTACACGACATTTCAAGGCGAACAACAAGTATCTGCCCGATTATGATGCATCAAAACCAACAACATTTCTGGGTTATTTTGATGCAAATAACTTATACGGATGGGCAATGTCGAATCCCCTTCCATATGATAATTTTAAATGGATAGATCCAGAATCGATTGGAAACATAATGGATATACCGAAGCATGGTGAAACTGGTTACATTTTTGATGTTAATTTTGAATATCCTGAACATCTTCATGATCAACATTATGATTTACCACTTCTTCCTAAGACTGAAATTTCCCCTACTGGAAGATGGCCAAAATTAATGATGACTTTAACCGACAAGTCTCGATATGTTGGACACTACTGGATGATACAACAAGCTTTAGACTTAGGATTGAGAATTACAAAAATTAATCGAGTACTACAATTTTCTCAATCTTGTTGGTTAAAACCTTACATCGACAACAACACAAGAAGAAGAGCCACCGCTACATCAAGTTTACAAAAAGATTTTTTCAAATTAATGAATAACGCAATATTTGGCAAGACTTTGGAAAACAAAAGGAAACATAAGGATATCAAATTGGTAACTGATCCAGTAAAATTACAGAAATTGGTGCAACAACCAAACTTTGGTTCATCTATAATTATTAATGAAAATCTAGTTGTTATTTCCATGAACAAGAAGTCAGTTACAATGGATCGTCCTTTGTATCTTGGAATGTCAATCTTGGATATTTCAAAAACACATATGTACGAGTTTCATTATAAGAAGATGGTTAACTATTATGGAAGAGAGAACATTGGTATTGCATATATGGACACGGATGCACTAATTTACTGGATTAAAACAAATGACATGTATGAAGATCTACGCACCTTTATATATAAAGATGATTTCGACTTTTCCGATTATCCTAAGGATCATCCAAATTACGACTATGACAGAAATAAGAAAGTATTGGGAAAATTTAAAGATGAAACAAATGGTGTGCCGATGATGGAAATTGTAGCATTAATGTCCAAACTGTATTCATTTCAACTGTACATAAACGAGAGGAACGAACATCAAGTCACGAAGAAGGCCAAAGGAATAAAAACTTCTTTCCTGAAGAAGAATGTACAGTTTGAACATTATAAAAGATGTTTGTTTGAAAATGTTGAAACAACTGCAACGTTCAACACTATTAGAAGTTATAATCATCAACTTTTTAGTGTCAAACAAACAAAGTGGGCATTAAGCTACAAAGATGACAAGCGCCATATTTTAGAAGATAAAATTAATACTTTACCATTCGGCCACTACTCTCTAAACCCTATCGACCAGTAAACCTATTCTTCGTCCTCTACCTTCTTCCTTTTTCCTTTCCGTAAAGAAGAGGGGACATGGCAAGCCCAATGCCATGTTCCCTCTTTTTTACACTAATATGAAATGGCCTTGACCTATATTCAAACTATATAAATGAGAATAAACTATTCTATGGATCAGTATTTTTACATGCAGTGTACAAGCAACATCTGAAGATGGAAAGTGTGAAGGACAAGATTGTAAATGAACTACATAAACCAGCAAGAAGAAGATTTCCAAGAAGAAGTACAATCATTAAAGGAATGAATGATCTTTATCAAGCTGATCTCATTGAAATGATACCGCACAGTAAATTAAATAAAGGATTTAAATATATTTTAACAATTATAGACTGTTTTACTAAAATAGCTGACGCTTTACCAATGAAGGATAAGACTGGTAAAAGTGTTACAAAAGCTATGGAAACCACAATACAAAGAAATAAATTTAAAATTAAACATCTACAGACCGATGATGGAAAAGAATATTTTAATAAAGACTTTGGAGCTTTGATGAAGAAATATCAAATAAATCATTATTCTACAAATTCTGAAGTTAAAGCTTCAATAATTGAAAGATTCAATAGAACATTAAAAAGTGCGATGTATAAACAATTTTCAAAAAGAGGATCATACGTGTGGTATGACATATTACCACAACTTATAAAAGAGTATAACAACAAATATCATCGTACCATTGGAATGAAACCTATCCAGGTAAATAGTGCTAATGCCAAAATTGTATTACAACGCATTAAAAATAATACAACACCGAAATTGGAAAAATTGCAACCAAAGAAGTTCAAGGTCAACGATAAAGTTCGTATAAGCAAATACAAAGGTGTATTTAGTAAAAGATATCTACCAAATTGGACTAATGAAGTATTTACAATTTATAAAGTGCAACCAACTATACCTGAAACCTATTTATTAAAGGATAACAAGGGTGAATTACTTCAAGGTGGATTTTACGGACACGAATTGTTGAAATCAACAGTCGGTGATGTATATCTTGTCGAGAAGATTTTACAAAGGAAAAAGGATATGGTTAAAGTCCGGTGGTTAGGGTTTGATAAAAGTGAAGACTCTTGGATTCCTTCAAAAGACTTAGTATAGTTGTTTAATAGCTCATTGTGTGTTTAACCTTTATACAAGATGGAGATTGTACAACAAAAAGACCGATTTAATATCAATAACATTGATGAATTGACAGTTGACAATGATAAGTTAAATCATGGAAAACATGGTGAATTACTACCAAATACGATAAGATGTCTAATAACTGGTCCTTCAAATTGTGGAAAAACTAATGTTGTTTTTAACCTTATAACTAATCCTAAAGGATTGCGTTTTAATAATATATACATTTTTTCAAAATCATTGCAACAACCAAAATATCAATTATTGGATAAAGTACTTGCAAGTGTACCTGAAGTGAATTTTTACAAGTTTAATGCCAGTGAAACAATTATGCAACCAAATGAAGCAAAACCATTTTCTATTTTTATATTTGACGATGTTTCTTGTGAAAATCATGACACAATAAGGAATTATTTTGCTATGGGAAGACATCATAATATTGATAGCATTTATATTGGTCAAACATACAGTAAAATTCCAAAACAACTTATAAGAGACAATGCAAATATGTTGATCATCTTCAAGCAAGATGAAACAAATTTAAAGCATATATATAATGATCATGTAAATGCGGATATGCCATTTGAAAAATTTAAAGAGATGTGTGGCAAAGCATGGAATGAGAAATATAGCTTTCTCGTTATTATGAAGGAAGAAGATATTAAAAATGGTAGATATCGTATAGGGTTGGATAAATTTGTATTTATGCGTTGAACTACCGATGCTACATCTAGTTACACGTTGAACTTCACAGTGTAAACATGGTGAATCAAGAAAAACTATTGAAAGAAATAAAATCACTCAGTGATTCTATTAGGATGAAGAATCGTGCATTGAGGATGGGTTTAAGTGAAAGAGAAGAATTTCTAGAGACTACATTTAAACCTATTACGGAACCTTTAAAACAGATATCAGAAACTATTGGTAAACCTCGTTATGAAGGAGATGTTTTACTACCAGTTTCTAAACAAGAAGTACAAGCATTAAAAAAAGAAGAAGATGATGATTCATATACAAGTGCTAGTGAGCAAGAAGAAACAAAAGAAGAAGAACCAATTGTTGAAAAGGAAGAAGAACAGCCAATACCTGAAGCTGAACAATCTATTCCAAATTTAACTCAATTGAGTAGCGATATATTACAACATGGACCTCTTGGAAGAAAATATATAATGAAAATGCTACATGACATGAAATCAAACCCGAATTTGAGTAGATCACACGTATACGGAGCAAGAATTGATGGGAATGAATTGAAGATTGGCGATTCAAAGCTTGAAATAACACAAGACGATTACATCATTATTGGTGAGCATAGATATAAAGGAACAAAAGGATTATATGAATTAATTTTTAAAAACATACCACTAAGATATTCATCCAAAGATTTAAGTGTTTTTAAGGAGATTCTACAAAATACTAACGCTCATAAAAGAAACTACTTAAAGGATGGAATGATTAATCGTTCACGTGCAACAAAATATAACATCGTTATAAAAAAGTTGTTTCCTCCACGAAAATTGCCAACATTACGTACTGCACCAGCGGTAAGACAACCACTGAAAAGAAAATCTTTATCACTTATGGATTTATCACTTCTTGAACAACATGGTAAAAAGAGTAAAGGAGATACTTCAACATCTGGTAAAGGATTGATGAAAAATCTATACAATACAAATGTGATTTACTACAACGATATCAATAAATTGGTTGATAGAATGAGACTATTGCATGAAGCCATGGAAGCCGGTCATACAGGTTTGAATAATGAATGGGTGGCTCTAGTTGATGAACTTAGGAATCGCGGTATAGTCGTATAATTGTCCGTGGATATAAAAGAGGTGCAAGCATAAGACGTATCAGTTCTAACATGAGCGTCGACAAGTTCGGACGGTACTCCGCTTTAGGAGTGCAAGTTGGAGAAGACAGAAAAAGAAGTGGATTACCGCAAACACCTGAAGGTGACTATAGCATAAGTAATAAACGTTTAAAACTAGTTAAAGATCCAGAAGAAGATACTGATGGAGCAAATTTGAAGACAGTAAAAGAAGCTACTTCAACATCATTAAAATTACATAAGAATACTTACGATGTTAAATCACATAGATTAATTAATGTTGGTAAACCAACTGAAGGTTCTGATGCAATTACTAAAGAGTACTTATCATCTGAACTTTTAAATACTTTAAAATTGCAATGGGGTAATAACTTAAAAGATGGACAAACGTATAATGCTGGAAATTATAGAATAACCAACGTGGGAAATCCCAAAAATGATAAAGATTCAGTTAATAAAGAATATTTACATTCTATAATACCGGAAAAAACTGAACATGGATTTTCTTTTTATAAATTTATTATAAATGACATTGGATACCCAAAGGAAGACGGTGATGCTGTAAACCTAAAATACATCAAGGACAACTGTATTTTACAAGATGGTGATGAAATCGATTGTCATGGGAAAGTGTTGTCAAATGTAAAGTTCGGTTCTCAACCAAAAGATGCTGTTACTATGGAACAATTATCTAAAGAATTAAAAAAGGAAACATCCAATTTTGTAAAACATGAAGATGCCGTGTTAAAGCGGGGAGATAAATTTATACATGGAAATGAAAAGTTTAATTTAATGCAAGGAAATAATGATGAATGGGATGCAGGACATAAAACAATAACAAATGGAAGATTTGGTATAAAAGATACAGATGTACCTCTAATGGTGCAAACATTAATTGCGAGTGGTGGTACATTAGGTACATACAATGGTCGTAATAGAAGAATAAAAGATATTTATCCTGGTTACGAAGAAAATGATTGTGTTACAATGAAACAAACAATAACTTGGGATAAACACTTTGGGACCCAATATGATGCAAAGATGAAGAAAATAATTAATATTTTACCAGGTGAAGATTCAAATGATGCTGCTACTATTGGACAAGTCATAAAAATATCAAAAAGTGATTCAACAGCTTACACATGTAATGATAAACGTATTATGCAATTACATGATCCTCAACATCCAAAAGATGCTGTAAATTTAGATTGTTTAATAAGAATAGTGGGCAATTTACTTATTGATACCCACAATCATATAGCTAGTACAACGAGTCATGTGATGATTCAACCCGATGAACGAGAAGCTTGGATTAAAAATAGAATTATAAATCAATATATAATTAATTTGAATAACTAAGTCTTTAAATATAAAAGATTTTGCACAAGTTATTCATTTGTGTAAAGTATCTCGTGGAGTAAACACGCCAGTTATATAAGACAACATAATGAAGACCGTATCGCTCAGTCATCGTCAAGACAGCGGCAAGAGAGGACGTGGTATAACATCAGCTGCATTATCCCTGCTTAGACGGATTCCAGTTGGTGCTGTTGTAAATCGAACGATAGACGCTTTACCATACGAATTACATCTGCCCGGAGGTTATCAATATTGTGGACCTGGAACTAAGTTGGCAAAGCGTTTAGCAAGAGGAGATCCTGGAATTAATAAATTAGATCAAGCTTGCAAGGAACACGATATAGCATATTCAAAGTATAAAGATTCAACAAATAGATCAATAGCAGATAAAATTCTAGCGGAAAAAGCTTGGCAAAGAGTAAAATCAAGTGACGCAAGTATTGCAGAAAAAGCATCGGCTTGGGCAGTAACTACAGCCATGAAGACGAAAGCAAAGTTAGGTGGTGGAAAACGTCGCAGAGGAAGACCTGCAAAGAAAGGCGCTCCCAAAAGAGGTGGAAACATTAAAAAAGGACGTCGTAGAACTCATAAGGCAAATGTAAAGAAGACTTCTGTTTGGCAAATGGTAAAAAACGGAGCAGGTTTATACCTAAGACCATACCGTGTGTACTAAATAAGAAGAGTCAATTGATAATTCCAAATAAAGCCTTAACAAATCATCAGTTAAATGATTATGTGAAATGTTTGAAAATACCATTCTTTCGAGGAGTTTTTATGAAAGATGCATTACCAACTAAAATATGGAAAAATGAAACTGGAATAGTAAATTTGGATTCCACCTATGGTCCAGGCACTCATTGGGTATGCTATAAAAAACTCGGACAAACCATTTACTACTTTGACAGTTTTGGCAATCTACCACCGCCAAAAGAACTGCAACATTATTTTCGAAACTCCAAAAACATTTTTTACAATTACAAAAGAGAACAACCTAACAATACTGAAATATGTGGGCATTTATGTTTGGAGTTTCTAGCGAAGAGTGTCAGTCAGCTTTAAGATGTCATCGTATACAGTGTCACTGAGTGGAAATTCATCCACATTGAAAAGTACGCTGTTCCCAGCATTGCGTCTATCCAAGGAAAGATTATGGGAAGCGGCATTACTTGATTTGACTACCTACAATTCAATTCCTAATGTTACAGAAGGAAAAAACAATTTACTACATTATTATGAAACTAAGGATGCTGCAGGAAAATACTCAGAATTGAAAATAATTACATTTCCTACTGGAGCATATGAAATTGATGACATAAACCAATTATTACAGAAACAACTCGGAGAAGACAATATCACCGTTAAAGGAAACAATAATACTTTAAAAGCAGAAATAACTTCGAAATATTATATTGATGTCAGCTTGGAACAGTCGATTGGCAGTTTACTTGGATTTACAGATACAAAAAAGAAAATCTTAACTCCTGAAACTACTCATTCAGGTGATTCAACTGTAACAATATTGAAAGTAAATAGTATTGATGTCACGTGCAACATTATACACGGATCGTATAGAGATGGAGTTAATCAACATATTTTACATACATTTTATCCAACAATGGCTCCCGGTTTTAAAATTGTTGAGAAGCCACAAAACTTGATATACCTACCGTTAAACACCAGTTTCATTTCAGACATCGTACTGAACATATTGGATCAAGACGGTCATAGTGTTGACTTTAGAGGAGAAACAATTACTATACGGATACACATCAGAGCAGCAACATAAAAGTCAACATGGGATTATCATTTAAACCACAATGGAAGAGTCGGGAGCTCAGTAGCTCCTCGACATTGGAAGAGTTAACATCGGAAAACATTCGTTTTCTACAGAAGATTGGATTGAAACTTAACAGCGATGGATATCCTGGATATATCTCAAGGACCAACGTTCGACGAAACACTATGGGAGAAGGAATATCACACGCACAACCCTTACACTTCATCAAAATTAAACAATAACGATGAAATAAGGATCCCCATTCAACAACAAGATATTTACACTTTACCGTGTGAAAGTTACTTGTACATCGAAGGACGGGTATTAAAATTGGATGGAAAAACTGCTTCAACAGTTCCTTTTATAAATAACCCGATGGCATATCTTTTTGATGAAATAAGATATGAAATATCAGGGGTGACGGTTGATTCAACAAAAAAGGTTGGTTTAACAACTACATTGAAAGGATTAACATCGTTAACACCGCATGAGAAGAATTCAATAGTCACTGCCGGATGGGTTGCCCCCGATAAAGACACTATAACACCAGCTTCCAACGGTCACTTTGATTTTCATGTACCTTTACGATTGCTTTTGGGATTCGCTGAAGATTACAAACGGGTAATAATAAATGTCAAACAAGAATTAGTATTACTCAGATCTTCAACTAATAAGGACTTGATACTTGCAGAACCCTGCAACTACGGAAGATAAACTGGAATGGCAACTACAGTTGGATAAAGTTGTTTGGAGAGTACCTCATGTAAGATTGGCTGATGAACATAGAATCCTATTATTGAGAAAGTTGAAATCTGACCGTGATATTGTGATGCCATTCCGAAGTTGGGAATTTCATGAATACCCTACACTACCTCAGACAGAACGACAAACATGGACCGTCAAGACATCAACTTACTTGGAACGAGCAAGGTACATAATACTCGGTTTTCAAACTAAGCGAAAAGATGTTATCACTGCAAATGCTGGTCAATTTGATCACTGTAAAATAAAGAATTGTAAAGTTTTTCTAAACTCTCAATTCTTTCCCTATGACAATTTGAATGTCATGTTCAGCAAAAAACGTTTTTCCATTTTATACGATATGTATGCAAGATTTCAATCATCATATTATGGAAAGACTAATACACCACTATTATCACCTGACCAGTATTATTCCAAGGCTCCAATAATTGTAATCGATTGTTCAAAACAAAATGAATCGGTAAAATCATCAAGTGTGGATATAAAAATTGAAATGGAATTTGAAGAACCAGTAGCGGATGGAACTTCGGCATACTGTCTAATTCTACATGATAAAATAGTTACTTACACACCGCTGACCGGAATTGTGAAGAATGTACTTTAAGAAGAATTGTACAACAACTGCAAATTTTTGAGGTTAGAATTATCTGCTTTAATTTTTGAGGTTAGAATTTCATTTGTGAAAGACAAGTTGAAAACAAACAATTATGTAATTGTATAAATTTCAAGGATTTACGAAAAATATAAAAGCGAGAAAATAATTAGTAGAAACTTCATTCTATCTTCAACCGTCGTATGGGAAACATCATTCGCAAGATGAATTCTACTAACGGAGAAGAAAATACACCTCTAATGGATGATAATAGTTCAGATATAGAAAAACAAGTTGAACGAGAAATGGACGAGTTCCTAAAATTCAACAAACATAAGAAGAGAGAAGAAGAAAAAGCTGAAAAAGAAGTAAAAAGGAAGAAGGTTGAAGTTAACATTACAACCAATATTTTAACAGAAGTATTTCTTCGGATTATCTACCCAATTTCTTCATGCATGACAAAAAGTATATCAGTTGGAATTTTAAAATCAATGGATTATTCACCAATTGTTATTTTAAATCATGGAAACAAAATGGTTACTTTCAGTGAAACTACTTGGGAATCTCTCATGAAACATTTACATCTTTTGGAGTGCTATTTAAGTAACAACACATTTGGAAGAAGACCAAGATTAAGTTTATTGGAATCAAATATTGAAGTTGATATAGTAAAACATCGTGGAGGACAAATTGTTCGCTTCAGAGATTTAACTACACATAATGTTAAATTATATTTCACTAAAGAAGAATTTTACACTTTAAGTTGTACTACCGGTCCCGTCACCAGATATTTGAAACAACTAATATTTTCAAGTGCAATAATTAAAGACTATCTAATTGATACATTGGACAAAAAACCTTTTGTTCCAATTTTATACGGTCCCGTGGATACTTCAATCTTTAATAGAATACCTCAAGAAGTTGAAATGTGGAGACAATTAAACAACTATCACACCAATTTTAATATTGATGAAGTGGCACAAGAAGTGAAAGAAGAAGAACAATCCTGTCTGTTATAAACATCGGCTCATTCAATTTTTAAGTCAGTTGTTAGTAAGACTTCATCATGAATAAACGGGTTTCGTTTTCTAATGCGCCACATATAATGGAAGTTAAAAGAGGTATAATTGAATTTCAAGCTTTCCGAGGAAATGATGGTAATTTTATTATTAAAGAATTAGTAATCTTGGACATGAACACATCAGTAGTTTATCATTATTTGTTCAAACCTCCAGTACCATTTAATAGACTAACAACTAAAGCGAAAGTTACAAACAAATGGTTGAACAAACATTTTCACAACTTAAGATGGGATGAAGGTTTCATTAATTATAACATGATGCCGCACATTATGAATCATTATTGCAAAGAGTTTAAAATTATCTACACAAGGGGATTGGAAAAAGCAAATTGGATACAATCATTTACAAGCAACGAAGTGATTAATGCAATAATTGATAAAGATTTCCAATGCTACTTCAACGAACTTTGTATTTCATCAAAAAGTTTTAAACATCGAAGGTCGCAGTGCGCTTTAAAGAATGCCTACCGCTAGAATAATTTCCTTCAACAAACTGGTGGGGGTAGTGTCAGTGGTGGGGGTAGTGTCGATTATAAAAGTGAGAGCGCTACCATGACACAGCATGAGTATTACTCAAACCTCCGAAGAGACAACATCTCCGACGGACATTCTTATTAACAAGAAGATTAACAACAACATCAATATGGCATCACAGAACTTACTTCAAAGTTTAGTTGATCAGTTCAACGCTCATTCTAAATCATCAATTTTACCTACAAAGAAATGTTCTGAACTAAAAGAAGAAAAACACTACATCATTCATACTATTAAGAAAATGGAAACTTCAGTAGGTGATGCTATAAATTGCACTTTGAGCGAGGCACCTTATACAATTGGTGATGAAGCAAAATTTCAGATCTTCTTACCAAAGCGCTTCGTACAACTACTTCAAAATGAAGATCTTCATATAATTCAACCCGGCGCACTCTATTTGGTATCACATGGACCCAGTGGAAACAACTCTACTGAACTTACAATTCATGTAACACCTACTACTGATTAATTTGTACATAACATTGTAAATATTTCTTTGTATTTGTTTTTTCAATAAATATGATATAAAACAAAAAAAATAAAAATAAAAAAAGCAACATATTGTAATGTCTTTGTACATTACAATATGTTGCTTTTTTTAAAAATTCCACAGGATGACCTTGACCCAATTTTGTATAATTATAAAAGGGGAAATGTACTTGCAAAATTCATCAGTGTACTGCTACCTTTCATACCGTACACATCTCGCTCTTAATCCCTGAATATAAAACTGCAACATGTCCCTAAAGGTCAAGTGTGCATCTTACGATACTAACACCATAACAACTTTTGAACAACTCGAAGATTTAACCAACGAAATGCGAGTTTTACTTACCGGTGGTTATCACTTAACTGTTGATGTTAGTGCTACTAATACAAGAATGTTCACTAAAACAAAATATTGCGATGATGAAATATTTATTTCTACACAACCTACAACTTCTTCATCGCCAACTGGTCAACATAACATCAAGTTCCAAAAGTATTACCAATGTTGAATAACTTTTGACAGACAAAACTACAACTAAAGAATCACATGATCAATATGAGTTAATAAAAAGGATGTGATACTTGTATAAATAATCATTTGCTTCTCAGCTCTCACCACGACAAGACCTATTTAAGAAAATGTTGTACAGAATGATGATTCAACTTGATGGAAAAATCTATGGAAAAGACTACAACACCATTGAACAAATGACCCAAGATTTAGATGTATTAACTAAAGAAGGATATCAAGCTAAATTAATTTTAAAATTTCCTGAAGTACATCCATTATCAACAGAAGAACTTGTTGCTATGGCTAAGGCGGAGAGAGAGAAAAAGTCTGAAGAAAACAAAGAGAAACAAACTTCCTAAATTTTAATAATCCTTACACTTGTAAGGTATAATTTTTTAAAACTCCATTTGGATGACCTTGAAATTACCCCCACCACTTTTCACAGTACATAAAACTCACTATTCAACACTATACACTCTTATTCTTTCACTGGACTCCGCAGCGTCAACATGGAAGAGCAAAAATACAAGTACAAACCTCGTTACTGTTGTGAACAACAGTGTACAGATTTAGGACCAATGATGGTGGATGGGTTAGCTTGTACTAAATGTGAATTCTTCGGATCTTGTTATTGCAAATGCAAAACAAAACAACTACCACCACCGGAATTGCGAACTTTAAAATTTTACAAATCAAGATATTTTCATACATGTTGTCCTCAAAGATGTATCAAATTTCACCCTCTAGATCTTGCTCATTGTCAACGCACCAATTCTCATCAAGATGATTTTTGTACACATATGATAAAAAGATGTAAATACAGATCAGATTGGTATTCCGATCCTGTAGAACCATCAAATGTGTAATTTCAGTTTTACACTCTTTTTTAAAACTTCATTTGGATGACCTTGAGATTTCCCCCACCACTAGTTCTAATTTTTATATAATATTAAATCATTCCACTTCCAACACTCTAACTAACAACATGGAAAACAAATTTATCAAATTTGAACATATAATAACTGACAGGGAGGAGATGGAAGAATTGTTTCAAAACTTACTTTCTGTCATTGACGAATATCCTATAAGATGGTTCAGAATTGTAGTTCAATATTTAAATCCTGGTGAATTGTTTTCTTCATCAAGTGAAGAAGATGAAACAACTACTTCGGTTCAAATAATTGAATTAAAAGATGGAGAAGAAGAACTAAACGTTTTATTCAATCATAAGCTCAAGGTTCCCTATATAAAAGCCCCCTCCCTAGACAGCCCCCCTCCCTAGACGCCTGCTCAAGGTCACCATTATATAAGCCCCCTCCCTATGCGCCGATCCTCATTCCATCACCGACTCTCCAATAATGAACAACTCTCCATTGGCCCGAATGAATTCTAGTTTTGAAATAAACTCTAAAGAAGAGTTACAAGACATTTTTAATATTTTACAAGAACTTGTAGATAATTTTACAACCATCAAAATGAATTTGGAAATAACATACGATTGTCCTATTTGTGATAAGATTGAAAGTTCGGACGAAGACAGTTTACTAAATCTAACTCCTGCACCATCTGACACTACTGATGGTAATAATGAACAGCAAAATATTTCCCCCACCACTTCTTTGTAATTCTTCGTTCCCCCCACCACTTCTTTATTTAACTAACATTTCTCGCTTTCACTTCTCATTCCGTCTTCAACTTTTAAACTATCAACATCACTTGTTTTAAAATTTCAAACACTACAAAATCATGATGGATATGATGGATGAAGTTCCCTTCATAACTAGAATAGAAGAGGATAAATTGAAATTGGAAATTAAACGATTGGAAATGGAACGGGAAAACCAACTCGAAATGCTACGTTTGTTCAAGCTTTTCAAATACATCATCTGGGGACTCTGCGTTTACCTTCTCATCGTCGTTGGTGTTTGCATTTACAACTCTGTAGTTCATCACAAAAGTTCAACTTGTTTAAACTCTGCTGTTGCACATTAATTATATGTTCACAAATAAAATTCAAAATTTACTTCAGCCTATCCCACTATCACCAACTAGTTCAACTTTGAACTATTTCTGGTGGTAGTTGGGTAGGCTTTTTTAAAACTTACTCTGGATGACCTTGACATACTTTCCAGGCCCCCAGTTATAACTGTTGAATTTCAGTTTTGATCTTACTCTTAATTTTTGTTCAACTTTTAGAGTTTAGTTAACACAGTTGAATTTTACTTTTCAACTAACTCTTAATTCATGCCCAATTCTACTTCAAATTCAGGGCATATGCTCTCGCCATCTGCACCCTGCAGCTGCCCTGGCAGCTGACACCATCTGACCCCTGCAGCTGCCCTGGCAGCTGACGTCACTTCCGGTTTAGAAGTGGCTTTTTCCCACTACTTCCATACATGAATATATTTCAGTATTAGCTTTTTCATTGAGTGTTTAACTAAAACCATTGAAATAACAATTCTGTTAGGAAGAAAAAAAAATAAAGAAAATGTGTTAAATGAAGAAATTGTTGAACTAAATGCAAATAACTTTAAGATAAACTTCAAATTGAGAGTCAAAGGATTGACATCGGTTTTCAAATTTGTTATTCAGATTAAGTTAAATAAACTTTCTAATTCAATATGAAATTTTACTTTACGTTTGTTTCAGTCAATAAAGCACTAATGCTCTCTGCTAAAAAGCACAATGTGACAAATTAAAATATAGTACATAATTTTTCCGCGTAGGTAACCTAAAAAAAATCCAATAGTCACAAAAGAGCTTTGTCAGTTATTTCTTGAATAAAAATAAACATTCTGACCAGTAACTGTGATCTACTGTGTCTGTGATTTATTAAATGTGGCACATAAAAACCATAAAAAAATTCATAATTCATAACTCTCAACTTTGAAAAAAATCAACCCTGCCTATAGTAAACTTTTTTCACGGGCATTCTAAAGAAGATTACATTAATGGCTAGCATTAATCGGACTACAAAATTAAGTCAACTATAATTTTAATTTTTATACAAGTTCAAATCATATTTTAATGAGGAATTATAACCTGCGAAAACTGAAGCTAAAAACATTTGTAATTCAGAAAACGAGAGGAAAATTTTGCACGGGTCTGTGAATGCCCTATGCCACAAGTCATCACGACACTTGTGCAAATGTTTTTCATTTTAAACATTTCCATCTAGACACAATAAAAGATTCCTAGTATAAAAGAAGCAGCAGCGGCCGATTGGCATCAAATCTTCATCAGGTGAGTTCCCAGTTACATTACGACCGTTGGTTTTATATTGTTATAATACTTATTATCCTCTCGATGATAAGAAAATCAATTAATTATTATATTTTATCTAAATACGTTTTACAATAGATGTATTTTTAAAATAAAACTATGACTAATTACAACATATGACTAATCTACAAAAACCAATCAATTTTTTTTATATTTCAACTCAACATTTTTCCAGCACATATTTGATTTTTTTCATTTTAAGATAAGAAAATCATCGGATGCAAATTGGTCCATTGGGTTTTTAATATAAAACTCCAAATTGAATTAGAGATACTTTATCGATTCTGTGATAAGTGCATCTTTTGGCACTTAGGGACAGTTTTTTACAATATATTTTCTAGGCAATCATTTTATAACAGATTGTTATATATCAATCCAGCCAAGCAAAGACCCTTTACGACGTAATTAATATAAATGGTTCACTCGAAATTAGGAGATATTAAAAAAATCTAAATAACGCCTAATGTTCATTCTTATTTCGTTTATTTTAGTTATTTAAAAATTGTATAATATCCACCAATTTTTTGAAATGGTGGTAAACTTTATAATGTTATCATAGTTGATTTTAGATCTATAAAAATGTAAATGGTGTATTGAATAAAAATGCTATAAAAATGGAATACAAGCTTGACATTTATACATTAACTATACGTTTTAATTCATTTTCATCACTCCGTATACAAAAGTGACAACTTGCCGTACAGCTGAGACCTTGGAAAGTAGTCATTTCCCAAACTGTCACCGTCAGCTGATTTTACTGACCTGTACGGAAAGTAATGTTTGTAAACATTACTTTCCGTCCAAGGTAAACAAACTTTTCCGTACAGCAACAATCAGCTGGGTTTAAAACAAATTAAATTTTGAATTCCAGCTTTGTTTACTTTGTCCAATGGCGAAGAATTTACAAAAATAATCCTCCTTTAAAACTTCCACATTTATTAATAATTGCGTCGTGATGAAAAGTATCGTTTACAACTCGTCCGGAAAGCCCATTTCCAGGCTCGATAGTGTTTTCCACGCTCGGCTTCGCCTCGCGCGTAAAACACTATCTCGCCCAGAAATGGGTCACTTTCCGGACTAGTGGTGAAATATACTATTTGTTTATTATATACAATTTACAAATTCGTTATGTTTTAGAATTTTATATTTTTTCATCCTGATTCCAGATATCTAGTCGCCATGTCAGCTGTTCAACGTCTTATCATCATCGCCGCTCTTGCCGCTGTCTTCATGCAAGGTAATATTTTGGTTTCCTCTAAAATAAACTAACACGACAACTTTTAGCATCATAATAATATAACGAAATTAAAAAAAGATTGCTTTAACATTCTTTTGCAGTACTGTCAAAGGAAATTTATAAGACGTTCCCAATTATTTTTGTGTGAAAGACGAATATATCTAATAAAATTATATTCACATTTGCTTTTTGTCAATCAGCTTCAAAAAGTCAGTTAAAATATTGAGGAATATTTGTACACAAATTTAAAGGTTTTTAAAAATAAAGTACATCTTTGCACTCTTCAAGCTCCTAGGTTGACGAAAACTACTTCAACCATGTAAACGTCCTTTTAAGTCAAATTTTAGTTATCAAGTTTAGCTGTTTGTTGATGTGGACGAAAGTGACCGTTTACACCAGGATCTACGTCCTACGTAATATAAGGGACGTCTAATTTTTTCGTAATAAAACAAAGTCATATAAAGGTATTTAAAATTTTTTGTTTTCAGGTGCTCTGGCCGAAGAGTATGGTCATAACGGACATGTAAGTAAAAAAACTTAACTTAAAATTTTCACCATTAGTTATACTATGTACTTGGAAACATGTATTGTTACATTGTTTTTCCCCCTTTAGGTTATACTTGGTCTTTCAATAAGTAAATTTCACCAAATGGAAAAGTCAATATCGCCTAATACAGCCTACGAGGATAATAAACTAAGAACAAAAAAAACTTAAACAATGGCATTACAGTATTTATAATTTAATAATAAATACTGTATAGCCTAAAGGGACTATGGTATCGCATCGTAATTAAAATTAAATTTTTAAAACAAGAAATACACCTTGTACGATGATTAAAATTACAATATTTGATTTTGTGGGGCATTGTTTCTCTCAACTAAAGGGGATTATCTTAAATAATATAAAATGGACAATGAAATCAAGACAAATTAGTAATTATCATGAGTACAATACAAGAAGCAAATTATCTATGAACAACATTGCAAGGAAATATTCAAAAAAAAGCCTACATACATGGGAAATAAATTTTTATCAGGATTACCAAAAGCAATATCATTGATTTAAAACATAAAAAAATTTAATATCACGTTGAAGAGTTATTTATTGGAAAATCCTTTTTATAATTTTGAAGAATATTTTACAGAAAAAAATGTGAAACAAAGGAAAATTTGAAGTAGTTTTAATATATAGCTGTAATGTATATCAAGTTAAAAATTCGTGCCTTGGCATGTAGTTGATGTTTTAAATAAATAAATAAAATAAGCACCTTTTTATACGAAAATACATACAACAATTTGTCCAATAGTTTTACAATATTTTGCAATTCGCAACAAATGTTTTATAACATTAAAGGTGTTGAAGGTATTGTATATTTTAATAAGAACTCATTGTTAAACTTAATAATGTATTCTTACACGATATGAAAATTATCCAAGCATTATCGTCAGATTGGGTTAATAAAATGAGATACAAGAAGTCTCAATGAAATTCTGATAAACCTTCATTCTAAATTTTCAAGTTTCAAGAAGTTATCATTGCGAGATTTGCTCTAAGAATACAAATTAAAAACTCGAAAAAGATTAATTTATATTTATTATAAAAGCTTGAATTATCTTTTCGAACATGAATATATTTTATCTGCAGCGTTCCTTTTTTACCAGGCAAGTTAGGAAAGACTTATGTAACAACAACCAATTGATTGGAAATAAACTAGTGGTTTTTAAAATAACATCTTAACTAATATAACTTTTCTACACGTAACTTGTTTTAGAAAAATGCAATGTAATTTTAATGTTTTAAATTTGTGTGTTTGTAGCTTAAAGAAGCAGAGGCAAAGTAGACATCACCTGCAGAAGTTTCAACTGTAATGTCTTCTGGAGATTTTACTGTACTGTATACCAATGCACTAAAAATAAATTGGATTAATTGAAGTTAAAAGTACTTATTTTTAATTTTACCGTCGACGAGTATAGTATTAACAAATAGAAAAATTCTATCAAGTTTTTCTTTAAAGAAATGCTTGTATAAAAAGCGTAAAAATTATAAAAAGTGAAATATTTTAGGATGTCTTGCAATTTGACTGGTATAAAAACTCGTTATCCTAAGTTGATTGTTGTGTAGGACAAAAGATGTGTATACTTTACTAATAGACATTTTGTAACGCTAAAACTTATAGGTACTAACCAACATATTTTAACATCAAATATAACTATTTAGGTACTCAAACGTTATGGTAAATGACTGCTGTATGCAAATGACTATGCTGTCAGGATTTAAAGGTTGTACTTTTTCAACTTATCTCACCGAAGCATTGCCAACCCCACAACCCCGTTTACAGTAGATGTAGGTGGTACGTTGCGTTTGCCAATACTGTATTGTGTATGGTAAAGTTATAACTAAAACAGCAACTGGTATGAGCTGACTATACATTTTTATAAGTTGCCATTGCCTAATGGGCTGGGCAGTTTACTCAAGACGAGTGAATTTTTTCTGCATTACTTAGATAATTATAAAGGACAATCATAACATTTGTTCGTCAATAGAGATTTACATGTTTCTATATTAAGCATTTGACTCTCAAAACCATGTAAGTTTGCATAGTTTTTTTTCTTTTTTTTCGAAATAGTAAAATTAACGTTTTTACATTTTATAATGACTCTCATTGGGTTGAGTGGCAATCTTTTCGTGCGTTGCAATTACTTACATATGGCCACGAAAACCATCAAATACTTATGCCTCACTAAAATATTTTCCTCATCTCAGCCCGTATAATAAAATATTTTATTATACCATAAAAGTAGGACTTGCACGGATTATAGGATCTTACAAATGTAAGATCTATTTTTATATAAGATCATAAGAAAATAAAATGTTAGTCATCAACTCTATTACAACGTGGCAGCTGATTTTCGGGTGGAGCAGAATAAAAAATACCCTGACCAATGAAAGATAATTTCTTTCACACTAAATCTTGAACAAATTGTGTATTTTTATATAACACAATACAGATAACAAAATAAAATGACGGAGTATATTTTCCCCATCAACCTTGTGTAGATTTACGCACTAAAAGATATAGGTAAACTCCAACCACATTTCAAAATTGAGTGAAACTAATTTTTTTACATAAACATTGAAAGTAGTTATGTAATCACCTATATCAAAAAGCTCTGAATTACAGTAAAAACTTAACAGAAAAAAGTCTGATAAACGCTTCAGAACTTTCTAAAGGAAAGTTTACAATATTGTATTAAAGAATATCACTTAATATTACAACGCCATTATTCTCTTGGAGGCAGAATACATTATGCAGCAAGTATGGAAGGATATTGGAATAACGCAGTCAGGGCTTGGTTGGACCGTCTGTCTATACCGCATTGAAACTAGCTATAAAACATTTATGGAAATAGAGTTTCATGTAAAAACAAGTTGAACATTAAGAAAAATAATTATGATTTTTACAAAATAAACAATCACAGGGTGTTAATGAAATAACTATCGAATTTTAAGTGTTATTTAAATCTTATTTACTAAAGTAATAATGGCTTACACATTAGTATATTCTAAAATAGAAAGTTCACAAATTGTGTGTACACCAATAACAGTTCAATATAACCACTTTCCTGCAAATTTTTAAGTGAAAATGAAGTTTGTCCCAGTTTCGCAGTCAAGCAAGTGTAATAAAATAAATTCATTAAAATATATCTAGCAACTGTACTATATGATGCCAGGAATATCTTGATTTATATGCAATGTCAGAAAGGACTCCTCGATGATAGCCATGGGATTGGATCTGATCTTCTGGTCATATAAGAAGGATCACATCAAGATCTGAAGAACAGATATTGTAATCGTATCACCATGGAGTAATCCTACCACACATTACATCTCTAGGTAGCAGCTATTTGTGAAAAAATATGAAAATATTCTTCATCTCAAAACCTACATGAGGGTATTTCATTTAACACACATGAAGAGTTCATGATTTGATGACACTTATTTGGCTGGTAAAAATTAATTTTCACTTAAACATTTAATACACGACAAAAAGAGATCACATTTAACTGCGATTGGTGTAAAAATTATCTTTTCAGAGAATACGTTATTATTTTATTATTTATATTTAAGTCATGATTAAATTAAAGTAGTACTAAACACCCTATACCATACTTTATTTGCGTGGAATATTTCATCCATTTTGGAATGATAAGCTATAAAAATCTTAAAATAGTGACACTTAAATAGAGAAGCAAATACAGAACAAGAACAATGCCTTTCCCTGTGAATCTCTTTTTTATGTTTATAATGCAATGTTTGCAAACATTTAAAATATTATCTGATAAAATTTTGTTTATTTTAAATATACTGTAGCATTAAATTTTATATTTTACATGCAATAGTATGCATTTCAGGCCCGTGCTGGCTCTCTTCTTAGGGCGGTGGAGGCCATGGCCAGAGGGCGCCAGTGTAACCCCCATCCTCCACCCCTCCGGCCCTCCCCACCCTTTGTTGTCACAAGGAGAATTACCTAGGGTCTTAAGTATTGAATATAGTGAATATATTTTGAAATGTTAACATCTTAATACAAATCTCAAACGATTTGATCGCTTTAAATCCATTTTATATAGTACAAATAATATTTACTCTTTTTACTCATTTATGCTTCAGGGAAAAAATTATTTTCATAATTAGCCAGATAAATATTTTATATCCCTATAGGTACTTTATGGTGGCCAGTCTATATCACTAATTTCTTAGAGCAAAACAGAATAAGGGAGAAAAAAGTAGTTGAAACATGATTAAGAGTCACGAAACACACAATATAACATTCTAACAATAAAGCAAATATCTCAAACTATTAATTGTTAATACATACATTCAATAACACGTTACAAGAGTTTACTAGTTAATTTCTTAATTTCATGATACTAAAAGTACATAATAACAAAATACTAACAATAGAAAAAAAACTATTTGGTATGACGGGTTCGTTCTTCGTCCATAGTTATCACAGTTCGATATTAGTTGCTTGGCAGCCTCCTTCATTGGAGTGATTTAGCCTTCAAATAACAATGAAAAGTAAAAATGTTACCTGTCTTTCTAGATCCCTTAAACAAACATGCCAAAATAAAAATACACCGGGTGTCCACAGTCTTGCACTCATTAGATAGCCTTGCTGTAAGGACACAATTATAGCCACTCGCATCTAACATTTCTTGTTTTCAAGGTACGGTAATCTAGTATTTTCTCATTAATTTGTTAACACCTAATGATTGACGACAATGCAGTTTCCACTAAAAACATAAATCGTAATGGAATTAAAAAAAAAATAATTCCACTGTAAAATAATGTTATTTTAAATTTTTAGTAGTATTAATTCAGTTGTTCATAACAAGTTTTGGAAGAGTAAGAGCAGTAGCCGCCATCATTACGATAAACTTCAACAAGTATAATTTTAAGATTAATAACCTTAGGGCTAGAGAGATTCTCCCGAGATAGTGTCCTCTCGGGATAACATGTCAATTTTTTTTACCACTGTTGATTTGCGCCATTTTATCCCCGATTAACGCCGTTTCCTTAGTAACCATTGAGCACTTCGTCTTCGTTTCCTTGGTAACCAGTTTTAGCTATTCTAGTTGGCCACAACAAGCCTAAAAAATACAGATTATAATGGATTATACTTATAAAACATCTGATTATTTGTTGTTCTAAAGCCACTTTGAGTTTATGGTCTTTGGGCAGGCTATTGAGTTTATTTGAGGTTAGTCACCTCAAACATAGAAACCTCGAACATTTATGCGTAAAATGACAGATACCGGATGGGAAACTGTAAATAACGGACTGTTAACTGAGGAAACAGCGGGAATAGGGGTAAAATGATGAAAATCGGAGGAGGCAAATATCTTAGTAGCACTCTATATCTAGATTAACCTCGTTGTTCCAGCCTCCACATAAACAACTGAAAACCCACGACACTTAAGCTAACTTTGTTTTAAAGAATTAGACACTTGCACGAGGACAATAAATCACAAAATAATTCACCACACATGTTACAAATAGGCAAACTGCATGAGGTTATTGACACTGATTATAGTGACAAATATCAACAGGCAGACGAAATTAAGACGACAATGGCAGACATCTCGTTCCAACCCCACCCCCTCTTTTGCCTCATCACTGGCCAAGGCCAAGGGCACCCCGCGCGCTACCGTATATGGACCATGAGTTCCATTTTGTAGTAAAATATTGAGTCTTCCGCTCGGTATTATTGTTGATTATCCTAGTCCAAGAATGATTTGGATTAAATTACATTAGTATAAATTATTGTTTTGTTTACTTAAGACAACGTTCAAAGCTGTTACATGAGTCGTCTTTGAAAAAACTTTACTTTTCGTTGTTGCTATTCAGAGTAAAATGAGTTTGTTTCGGAACTGGAGGGCGCCAAAAATTCTCTATGCGGAGGGCGCACCGGGATACGTCCCGGTGTCCTGGTGGGCCAGCACGGGCCTGATGCATTTATATATTTATCTGTTTGATATTGAGTGTTTATTGGTTATTGATTTGAATAGTCTATGCATAATGTATTTCCATTGAAAACGTAATGCCGTTAGTCAAATTTTTACTCCATGAATTAGTTACTCCAATGAATTAATTATAAATGAAGTATTACTCCATGTATTATAATCAGTTTATTATTAATTAACAAAATGTTATTTTTAATTTCACTAAAATAAATTGTGAATCATAGATTGTGGTAATATATTTTTTAACAATATGATAAATGTTTGAAAATCTATTCTTATTTAATACGCTAAGGGTTTTTTTGTGTACAGAACTCCTTCAATTTTCAACCGATATTCAGTTGTTGGTGTCATTAAATAGTTTAATAGTTAAATAGTAGTTAAATAGTCTGTAGTTGTTTCCGCCAAAAAATGATAAGAATAGGACTGGAAATAAAGACCACCATTGAAATCTCAAAATTTTTCATAAAAATAACATTGGTATTGGATAAAGCATTTTAAAAATCTGTTAATGTTCAGCTGTAAATACGTGTATTGTGTATTTTTTTATGAGTGCAGTTATTCACAATATTGGAATGGTAGATTTCATTGATTTAGAACTAAAAGTAACAATTGTATCAAAATAAATTGCTCTTATTCCAGCTTAAATTAAAAGCATAAATAACAACTATTTATACGACAATGTTTAAAAAAACTAATAAGATATAAAATTGTGTAAAAATTTTTAAAAGAGTTAAATAGTTTCAAAGTCATCCCATACAAAAATGTACTTAAAAACACCCAAGAACTGATATAATTTTTTTAATAGTCTGCAAATTTAAAATAATAATAATGTATTTACAAATGTTTTTAAAAATACAAATAAAACTTGTAGTTGTTGGAATATACAGTAAAATAAGTACAATAAAAGAATTTGAGTTTTTTTCAGGGGGAGACAGGAAAAATGCAATTACGCACACAGGTGGTTGGCCTGTATTTTGAGACTCCCCTATAATACTATTTTACTAAATTATATCAACATTACCTGTTATAGTCGTTGAAAACTCGCAGAGGGAAAAGTGCAAATTTAAAGATAAAGTATTAGTGGAACGAATTCAGTTCTTGACCGATTATTAGTGTAATTTAATTGGAACTCAAGGACGAGATGACTTTAATTATTCGGGATTGTTTTCTTCTCTTGTCGTCCGGCCAGGGGAGGAAATAAAGCTGGGAATATTATTGGATTAATATCCTCAGTGGCAGGCCGTCTCTAAATATTTTCAATCGCTATATTTTAATAATATTTTTATCGTAAAATATAAATTAACAAAATATTTACCAAACATAATTAAGGATCATACAGAGTTTACTACATTACTACATTTGATATTTATGTAGAATAAAAATTTAAAAAAAATTAACCCACCAAAAAAGAGGTTGGTACTACAAATAATTCCTGTCGGTAATTCATAGAGATTTGATGTAGGACATTTTTAAGTGGATAAAAAAATGTTCTGTTTGTTATGCTAATGATATTTATGACAATCAACATATAATTATAAAAGAATCATATTTTACGTGAGCAGATTTGTGTTTTGTAATACGTTATACCAGTGAAGGGAAATTAAATTTGAATCAATTATCTTACATAAAAATGTGTTCAAAACCTTTAGTCCAGTGAAATTTACAGCATTTATTACTATTTTTACAAAATTGAAAAGCTAATGAAGTAGTTTGAGTTTCTAAATCTAAACCCATTATCCCTAGCTCCGTTAAGAAAAATAATCTTCGTTACTTTCGAGTAACGTAAATATATAAATAAATATGAAATAAAAATAAAAAAATTAAATTAATTAATAAATTAAATAAATTAAGTAAATATATAAATTATAACCAAAATGCCAATTAAGTACCTTATTAATGAGCCAAAAATAGCAATTGTTCATTATTTATACATAAATTATGTTGTTACATTAAATTATGTCTATTACCTTCATAACCTAATCGTATTAGGGATATTAACTAATAAAGGGAGCTTCCCTAGCTTAGACCTAGATGGGAGAAATATGATATCAGGTATTTCAGAAATAAAACACAAACATCTACAACACTCAAAAATATATTTACAAAAATATATATGTACAGATGTTTTAAATTGCACTCTCTTTGCTTTAAAAAATTATAAAATGTTAAATTTTCACCTAATTGTTTGCAGCACAATGAAAAGTGTTATTGGAGTACACAACTTTTAGGGGCTTATCCTTTGAGAAAATACAAATATGTATTGCACTGGAGTATAATTAAAATACTTATAATATCTGGTCATTCTGTTACTAACACAATTTATTGTACACTGCAATTGCATATTTTGTACAAACTAAAATGAATTTTCAAAACTTTTTTACTGGAAAAACTAACTTAGTTCCATAAATCTTTCTAAAGCTGCTTTCCGTATTTATTATATTTTTCCTCCGGAATAACGCCTTTTTAATATAAACTTTTCATTCTTAGATAAATTGTTATAATTGTTCCCTTAGAAAGTTCTGAGGTGTTTCCAGAGTATTTTGTTAAAAGTTTAACTGTGATTTAAGAGCTCATTGCATATGTGATTAAATAACTACTTTCAATATTGATTAAACGGAATAGTTTGAATCAACTAAAAATTTCTTATTTTAAAATCTCAACGTTCTTTCCAAAAGCTATTGGTGTTTAAAACTACAATACGCCTCATAGTGTACGTATTCCTCGGTAATTTTTATTCTTCGATTTGCATTTACAGATCGAAACACCCAATTTGTTCAAGATTTAATTCACAATAAATTGTCTTTCCGCATAGTTTTAAAATATATTTTTATTTGGTTAGAGCCTAACATCTGCAGTTATTATTCTTATAATTTTATAATATGATCTACTAATAATAATACTTAAATGATCTTATAACATTTATATAATACAGGCTGAGATGAAGGAGAATTTTTAGAATTTCGAAATATTTTATTGTATAAGTGGCCATTTGTCAGTAAGTACGAATATTCTGAACCAGTTTTATTAAAGGTTTGGTCATTTTCAGTAAAGTGTAATTAATTGCTCTTTCTTTCTTTTTTTTAATTCCAAATCATAACATAATTCTGAATCATTCCCATAGAGATTCCATATAATATAAGAATAAAATTAATTGTATTCTTCCTTTTACGAAAAACAAGTTAATTTTTATGGTTTTCATGACGTGTTAACTATTTAAATACAAACATGGAAATCCATATCAACAAACAAATTTCACGATCGAAACCTTTGTCCTCGCCGACAATTAGCTAAAGAAGAAAAGTATTGATAATATAGTCTTGCAAAAATTGCACAGCCCATTGCAATGATAATAGAGGTACATTAGGCTTGAGCTTCTGACAATGTATAGTCCCCCCATACCGTGCTATCTAGCCGCTGCTATCATAGTTTATAGCTTTGCCAGCCACAATATAGTATTGGCAAACAAAACCTACCGCCTACATCTACAGTAAACTGTGTTGAGGGCGATACCTTTGTGAGATAAGTGGGAAAAAAGACACATTAGGGTGGAAATTACAGCTGGCAATCCTCTTTTGTAAACTTTTCTTTGCTATTAAAATATGTTACATATTTAATATTTAAGATACTTATTTTTGTCAACTGATCGATAATTAACACTTTGCTTGTCTTTTAAAACTTGTACAAAGCAAAACATGTAAAACACGTACAAAGTAAAAAATAACGTCAAGTAAAAAAACTTAAAAAAAAAAAACACTTACTTATAATAACTGCTCATAAAGCTAATCAAAAACTGTTTCTATTTGTACGTCTGTAGTACCGGCAATGAATCCGGTTACATTTATTGGAAAGGTAAAAACATTTAAAAGAGCAAAATGTGGCTCATAAAAGGAAGCTTTCAGCAAATCGGATGGATCGTCGAATGGCATTAATGATTTCCTCTGAAGAAAGTAAGTTCGAGTACAGATGAATCGCTAATATGATTTCGAAATACAAAACGGAGTAAATGGCTTTTATGAGTTCTTTTTGTTTAAAAACTATTAAACTTTTGACTCAAGATGAAATATTTGTTTTTGATATTTTTATTGCCGTTGAACCGTTTATGAAGCATTTTCAGAGACATTTAACAACTCGTAAATTGAGTCTTAGTATTTTTTTCGCTGTTTTCGTATGGATTCACAGATTTTTATTATTTTCAATACAATTGAGTTTAATTGTATTACTAAAAAACACCAGCATTGCAAAATATGTCTGAGAGCAAATAATATAATCCATGTGATTTTTTCATTTAAATCGTTAAATAAATAAAAAGGGACTTAAATTCATACTAGAATATGTGTTGCTCGAAATCGAGCAATTTATTTTAAAACAATACAAATGTTACTTTTATCTCTAATCAATGACGTCCAACCAATCCAATATTGTGAATATCTTTAATCACCGAAACTACACGTATTTACAGCTGATTATTAACAGATGTTTAAAATGCTTTATTCAATCCCAATGTTATTTAAATGGGACATTTTGAGATTTCAATGGTGGATAGCGCCTTTATTTTCAGTCCGCTTCTCATCAGTTTTTGGCGGAAGCAACTACAGATCAAGCCCTATCCAATGACACCAAAAACTTGAAAATCGGTTGAAAATTGTAGGAGGAGTTCTCAAGACAAAAAACCCTTAGCGTATTAAATAAGTACTAGGGGCCCCGTGCAGCGCAATGCGCTGCATTTATCAAGGGCACCTGACGAACAAACCTTGCCCCATAGTAATTTACCGAGTTACTTTGAATGAAAATTAAATTGTAGTTAAAATCAAATTACTCCATATTGGCATTTCATTAATCGATCTTCATCAATAATTCTCAAACTTCCCAATGCGATGGTGTTGTGATTTCGTGGTTGTTCTTTTAGGTCCAAATTAGCTACCGGTAGAATTATGTGATGGTTCTTACAGAGATTTGTCTTAGAGCCTCTGCCTAAAACTCCTATAAAATTTAGAATAAAATCACAGATGTTTGATCTTGATAGTTAATCACACAAAAAACGTAAATGACAACAGAAGAAAAAATAATATTTATGTCAACTACCCGGTCCTGTATGAACTATGCAGCACTCCCTGCGGCTGTTCTTCTAGTACAGTAGTATGAGTTAGTAGTTGACATAGTGAATAAGCCAACACTATTACTATTTATAACGGACTAAAACCTCTTTAACTTAGGTTTAGTTATATTTATTGTTTAATATCAATCTCTTTTTTGTGCTCTTTTTAGTTATTACTTGTTTAGATCACATAGCATTACAGAATTTAAACAAAGAAATCACAAAAATTAAGAAAATCTAGGCTACATATTTGTTGATGTGGCCCATTTTGGTTTGATGTGGCATTCATATTTTAATTAAAATTTCTCTTTATACAAACCACTTTTTTAATCAGCTTTTTATCTATAATGGTGGTAAAAAAACTTTTAAATGTTGTCACTTTTAAACAGGTATTTTAATATGTGTAGCATTCTGAATTAAATTTTGTTATAGTATCGTAGTAAACCGGTTAATTAATTTACACCAAAAACCAAGCTAGCACTTTTCAAGCTAGCACTTTGAAAACCCATGCGCAAACATTAGGTGTTCTATTTAGATTTTTGTTAACTTTCGTTGTTGTTTCAATACCAATCTGATAACCCTAAAGAACGTCAAAAATTTCAATTTCCAATCTTTTTTTGTACAGGAAAACCAACATTTCTGGGGTTAAGATACTAAACTAATTTTTGTGCCCAATTAAACGTAAATACAATGTTCAAGAAAAACCTATTAGCTATACATTTTGAGGGAAAAGGTAAAACACACAATTAATTTGTTCCACACGTAGACACTCCTTGTATTATAGTATGGAATTTTGTTGATATGTCAGTATCATTAGTTCAATTGCTTCTGTTCAGTTAGTTTTTAACATGTGTTGGTTTGTTTTACTATCAACAGCTGTTTTATTTTGCAATTCAATTAAAATTGTTCCCCATGTTAATCTTATGGGCAAAAAACGAATTTTAAAAGCTTCCCGTGGGCTTCAGACTTAAAATATCAAAAATCTAAAACCTTAATGCAAAACTACGAACTGAGGCCATTCTTTTGACACCCCAAACGTTAAAATTGATCCAGGTATAACGGAGGAGTTTTGTTCACAAAAAAACAGCCCTCACGTATTAATATAAGAGATGGATAGATAAACTAAATATATTAGGTATAAAAATTATAACATTTTTGGTTGTTGCGGTTTTTTATTGTATTAATTAATTACAATAGTTCTGATGAAACCAAAATTTTACCTTGTATGAAAACTAAGGGGCAAGTGATGATGATATGTATGATGATTGGTGATGATGATAAGACGAACAGCTGATATGATGACGAAATATCTGAACTAGTGAAGAAATATAAAAATTTAAAAACGAATATAATACTTAGTTTTATGAAAGCATAAATATGTATTTAATTATTATCTTGTATAAAGTGTGGACAAGTCAAGGAACGCTTTGTGTTTAAACCGATTTAGTATAAGTGCTGAAACTCTGTATGCATATAAGTCATTTATATCTATTTTTTTCAGTCATGTCTAGAAACTTGTACCTTTTAAAAAAGGGCGGTCCCTGGGGACCTAAATGACCTAAATGTAAACATAGGTCGATTTATATACAGAGTGTTTCAAAAAGCGGTGACTGGCTATGCATATACATATTCTACTTATAAAAAAATAATCGAAAAAACGGCTACGAAAATAAAAATTATTTAGTGTAAAAAACAAAGTGGCGGATGACGGCTAAACGAAGCCGAAATCAAACAAAAAAATTACTGATCATATTCGATTTATTTTTATGTGTAGAATACGAATATCCATAGGCAGTCAAGATTTTTATTAAAACCCTGTATAAAATTAATGTTATCTACAATAATAGAGAACAATACCGCAATCCCGACCTTGAAAGGACGACAGAGTCTCGAAAATAAAAGGCTATCAATCTTTAAACTTTAAAAAATCATATTGCCAAAAACAAAAAATTCAATACAGTAACTCCAAATACACTCGACATTTTGAGATCCATGTTAGTGGCAAATTGCTCCGAATGCAAATGCAAAGACCTTTAAAATTATTTATCTAACTTAGGCCACTGAAGATTTTCCCAAATCTTACTTCAGAGCACATCGATGATGGAAGTCTTAAGAAAACTGCATTGTGTTTTATTTAAGATTAATATAGATATAAAGATAGTACCATAGTGTGTCTTATTGGAAACTGTGTGTCTTATGTGTCTGGTGAAACTGTGATACCAACCACGCCGTTGCTGCTTCTACACGCGTACCTTCTAACTGTCTAGATAAAAAAATCGAATCAAAAACATTTACATAAGTGTCATGATCAATAGATTAATAATGTATAGGAAATTTACATATTCGTTCTAATAGAATGTTCCACATTTTGTGAGGCATAAGTGTTTCACCTTCAGTTTCGCAGGTTATATAACACCCCATTAAATTTTTTTCAAACTCATATTTAGACTAACTTTTAAATCAAACTTGACTAAGTTTTGTAATCCAATTTAACTTAGCTATACAATATTGTGCACAACGTTAGTGGCAAATTGCTCAGAATGCAAAGACCTTTAAAATTATTTATCTAACTTAGGCCAATGAAGATTTTCCCAAATCTTACTTGCCAAAACATCTGCCATATGTGATTTTCTCAAAGGGGTTTGCTTCAATGAGTAAGTAAAGTCAAGCTTAAATTATTTTTTACATTGAGTTTGAAAGGCTATTTAGGGCAATCTGAATTGCAAATTCGTAAAACCAATGTCAATCCATCTCTTGGCTCTCAATTTAGAGTTCATTTTGGAAGTTCTTTTTATTCATTGTAAATTGAAATTATTTAAACCGTTTATTTTTTGGGGGAATCCAGTTTTTCTTTATTCATAACTAAATATTATCTGGATTTTTATTTAAATGTATTAAATAAACGTCAACGAAAATTATTATGAAATATATTTCTAAAATAATTTAGTTCCTTTTGCAATCAGAGTTCATTTTTAAGTTACTTAGCAAACAAAAGTGGGCTAAGAATACATTTTAAGGTTGCAGAGTTCAATAATTAATTTCAAAAAAGGGATTTCACTCATCAAATCGTATTTATATTAGACAGTAAAATTACCCTTAAACTATCATTTATATTTTTATCTTTTTTTCAAAGTTTTAAGTAAATTTTGTAATTTCGATAAATAAACTTTAATCATACAAACCGTACCTATTATTGTTTTTTTTTTTTTTTTTTTTTTTTTAACTACCTTAACAAATTTGAAACAATCTTAAGTATTTATAAACCAAACGAAGTGTATTCGTCATCTTCATCCAGCACTAAAATCGAAAAATCTGTTAAAACTATTTTCTTAGACAATTATTAAGTGGATTTACTACACTTCCTTTCCTGACGAGAAGTGCCTTACCCCGGCTCAGCGAGGGCTCACCCCTTTTTCTGTTCGTGATATGGACGAGGTAAACAGGTTTCAAAAGGATTAATCTTGTCAGAATAGAGTATTAATTAAAAATAATAAGTGGAGTACAAATCTAAAGCGAGAATTAACTTGAGGTAACGTGAACTAGTAAAATTCAATTGGCAAATTCACTTCTGTGGTACAAGTTGGTCGAGGTAAAATAATATTGTATAATTTTTATTACTAATAGTGATGAGTATACATCAGTATCAAATGGATAATAATATCCATGGTTACTTATAAAGTTAGTTGTAATCAAAATTGAAATTTTTAATACATATATACTTGGTTGAGGATGGTTATAACAATATTTAAATCAATCTCAAAATCCTGCCATCAAACTAACTTAGAACTCCTAAACATAAAAACTTGAATGTTTGTAAATACCTATACAAAAGGTAGAGTTAACAAAGTTCAGTAGACTTCTCTTGGGTTATATTAAAATTTAAAATTTCCACTTTCTTCACTAAACTTTGTAAAATGGAATTACACTTTCAAGAGAGCTACAGAAGCAAGTTTCTTTTTCCCAAGCAATTCCAATATTTGTACAAAACTGGTTCCAAAATTGGTGTACAACTCCATATTTCTTCCAAAGAACTGAACAGAATTTCTCATCTAAATACCCCTGTCGCAGCATACCGGAAGATGTATCGAAAAGTCTGAATAATAGACGACCAGTTAAACCAGTTCTATCAGCAATCATCAAAACCTTTGATCATACAGCAAAAGTCTAAATTCTAAATCAGACCATTAACAATCATAAAAAACCAACTTTGCAACCTTTAATAACGTACAGTTTTTTTATCACCTGTCAAGTGTGATGCTAAAGTGTTGTACGTAATTATAACCCCCGCCACGTAACTTGACGAATGAATTTTCACTACTATTCAGTTAAAATGATTGGATAATCAGCTGTTCTGTAAAAATTGCATGTAACGTAAGCTCGATGTTTTTGTAAAAGTAACCCCTCTCCTCCCCTCGCCATACCCAGCTGTTTTTGGCCATTCGTCAACTTATGTGGCGTGACCTATAATTATGATCGATTATTATGGTTAATTACTTCACTTTTTTAATGTAACCTACTCGTGTAGTGGCATCCAATTCTCATGAATAAATATTACAAATTTCATTCCATGTTGATTTTTTAGAAGCATAATTCAACGTTTTAGATCACTTAAAGAATCAGTTTGTTCAAATTTTATACTTGCTAAAATGAAACAGAACTTTCCGCCGTTGCCCTTCTGAAAGTAAGTAATTCCATTTTACAAAGTTTTTAATGAAGGAACAAGAGTTTAAAATTAATGTAAACCGAAAAAATGTTGTGAGATCTGTAAGCTTTCAATTTTAATCTTCTATAATAAAAATCCTCAGATACTTTAAGAACCAGTTGACGTGTTTTGTTAAAATAAAATTATAAATACTTCCAACAAAGTGCATAATATATTTGTTTCGTTTTGAAACATTCGTATTCCGATCTATCTAAGTTAGTTGGAGTTTAAAATAAATGTTTCGTTTCAAATTATTTCGTTATGGTATTTTTTACTTTAAAGTCATTCAAAAAAGAGATCATACGTTTTCTAAGTCATCAAACAATAATCTATATCATAAAATCATTGACAATCTAAATGAAATGTTTTCTTTCATACATAAATTATTTTGATTAACTGGACAGTAGAGTTAAACTTAATTTATACTTGTTAATTTACCTGAGTTTTTTCCTATTAAGATTCAATTTTGACACGATTCCCCCTTTCCAAATCTATTTACCCAGATCATTACGCCACTAGGGGTGAACCCCAATCTGGTGAGTTTGAGGGGGGGGGGGTAAGACCCTCTTTAGAAGGCTTAGTAAAATCCACCGCTTAGTTGATTGAGGAAGAACTGAAACATATTGTTCGTTATGTAAGTGTAACTGTGTGCTAATAGCTGATGTAAAATTATTAAATGAACTGTTCAAATATAGATTTTTTTACTTAGGCCTATGCGGTAGTTCAAAAATAATAATGTGTGTGGTTGACGGTTAAATTTTTACATATTTTGCGAATTCCACGATAAAAATTTCCTGATAAATGTTGTATGCATACAATTCATTTTAAATCGGAATCATGTAGCAAATCAAACAACAAGAATAGTTTATAATAATCAAGTACTGTTTCTTATAACATTTTCTTCGTTATAAAGGTTTTTATCAAATTATTTAATGTATACAATTTCATGAAGGACGAATCTTGTTATTACCTCACAATTTAACGTGTGCTATACAAATATGTATAAACTGAGAAAACAAGGTTGTTTTGTAGAATATTTTCAGTTGGTTCCCTGCTCAGGCCCTCGTTGCCCGGAGCGTCGTCTTGTATTTCTATCACACTCCCCGGGGACCTATTGATGAAAATATCCCACCATCCAACTACCGCGGTGGGCCCTTCTATCCAAGCTGTGTTATAGTTTTGTTTTTGTTTTAAAATTAGTTATTTTGTTTTGGCTACACCCTATAGGCTTTCAAAGATATATTGTTAATCTTATTGAAGGACGGCGATTGATTGAATCTTTAGACAATAGTAGCTTTTATCGTAACAAATGTCAGCAAATCATGTAAAACAGGGTTATTTCAATAATTAATCATTGTAATCATTATAATAAATTTCTGTACTTTTATGTCCAGAGTACCAGGTTAACCTTGCTCGTTGGTTTGAGGTCTAATTCACTGTTGATATAGTGTCATGGTAATAAAGCTATTAAATTTCCACCAACAACCAAATATACCTCTTCACAGTTAACAACTGTTTCAAAAAGACTGCTTAACATTTATATTCCTTTATTTTTGTATTGATATGGTCGTTGTTATTTCATTAAAATAGCAACCCATAAGACCAATGTTAAAAATTACGATTCTAAAACTTTAATATAGGCCACAATTGATTTTTTTCTGTGATTGAGGCTGTTTCTAAACTAATTTTTGGGCCAAAGCACTCTTAAATGAAAAGTTTAAGCTAAATCTACCCACTAGATTTCGAGATCGTAGAAAACAATCCCTTCAGACAGTGCTCGACCAATGGCAATCCCGTTTTAATTAAACGTCCCTGAGTTTAGAGATGAGCTGTATTGCTATATTGGTTTTTTAAAACTTCCAACTATTTAATCTACCCAACATTGTCTGCTTCTTTTTATTAAAATACTCATTTGCTTATAAAATGAGTCGTAACAAATCGTACATTAGTATTTAGTGGTGCTCCACAACGGAGACAGCCTGATAAAACTGTCCCTGTGACTGAGAGACAAATGCCCAGCCTACTAATCGCTATTCAAATCAGTCAATATATATGCTTGGGCCTCGAATACGGTCTGATAATTGACTTTGAGCCCTTTAACGTTTCGGCGCTCCTCTTGCTTAAGATTCAGCAAGTGCTCAGCTGCGTAAATTTATTTTAAAGTTAGTCCAGTTGACAGTTTTACATGATAGCATCCGTAGAGAGAATAATGTACTTTGCTACCCAAAGACCAATGAACTTCATGGAAGTGAGAAAGGGCGATATAATTTAATTTCTTTTCTCCTACACAACAATCTACTTAGGATAACGATTTTTTACACCAGTGAAGTTACAGGACGTCTTTGCAAAAGATCGTTTTTGTTTACATTCTCTCTCATGTCAATTATGTCATACAACCCTTTTGAGTTATGTAGTATAACAGTATGACAAATACTTCTTATACTGAATTTGACTTGTTCTATGTAAAAAATCACAAAACTACACTATGAATGTCGGTCGATTGGGTGTCAACCAAGTAAATAAGAAAAGAACTAAAAATCCCAAGACATGTTTTTTTTCCAGTGGAGCCGATGACAAGAAAGGGAGTTTGACACAAGGATATAAGGGGGCTTTAGAACACAAGGGATGTTCATCAATTTAACACCTGATGTTAATAACACAGATAATCTAATTACCAAACAGTTACCAACAGTTTTGTGTTGTATAATTTGCTTAGTCAACATCCGTCCTACCCTCCGCATTGTGCTGACAATATTATAAAATATATAATTTACCTGCTAATGATTATAAAACAGTTTTATCTCCTGTGAGGATAATTTCTGATGAGAAGTTGAAATATGCAGCTCAATAAAAGTTTTTAAAATTTTGTACGATAATCAATTTGAAAACGAATAAATTTTACATATTTCTTACTCCTAAAAAAGTTTTTCTTTGGAGAATCTTAAAGAGGTCACTTAACATTTTTTTAGAACCACCTTCTTGCATCTCTTGGTAAGTAATTATTCATGCACTATCCACTTCCTGAAGGGGTACATTATTTCTTCAGGGAGAAAGCCTGTTAAATAAATAATAAGACTAAACGTACAATAGCAAATCAAGAGGACTTAGAACCAAAGTCCATTACATTGGTTTATGGATTTATATTGGATTACAATTCTTTTTGGCATCTAAAAATAAAAGTTTTTTTACTATTGAGAAAAGTATGACTATGTGTTTAATGTCGATCCCTTCAGTTAGATAAAATATAGGTTTTTCAGTTACAATTTGTTTTAAAATTAAACATTCAGCAATTCTTTGCATAAGAAATATCCATAACTGCAATAAAAACTATATAAATTATTTTTTATATTCAGCCAGTGTATGTTGAGGCAAAAAGAATCCTTAATATCCTTTTTGTAGATACTCTTAACAACTCAACTTCTCCTTTATAAAGTTCCCTTCTTTGATTAGTTCTTGGAACTGATTAAAGTTAGATAAGTAAAAAAAACTCACTGTCTAATTTATTTGAAAGAAAAGTAATATTAGCATTTCATTTGCACCAACAAGCTAGCAGTCTTTTTATATTTTTCTTAATTTTATGTCAAGACTACAAACATGTTAATGTTCGAAAAAACACTCATGTGTCACATTCAATCTTATTGTATTTATTATATTGTAATAAATATTAAATTAAATATTAAATATTAAATAAAAAGAGTTTTTTCTCCAAAAATTAATCACTGAACACAATAGGCCAATTGGTAAATTTGTTTGAATATAATGATTTACAGTCAAAAATAAACTATGGATAATCAAAGATATTAATATGTTTTTTATGCTTTGTTATTATTAATAATAGTAATGCTATATTATTGAAAGGTATCATAAAAGATACATAGCACCTGATGTAAACTAAAATGATTACTAATTTTACCTAGGATAAAAAATGTATCGGCAATCTTCAACTTCGCATGGTGAATTTTTACTAACTAATTGTTGCATAACGTTTTTCTTAAGTTGCTTCACTGTAGTTCAACTAATTCATACTTTATCTTTTTATATTCACAACAATAAATTGTTTACAACAAAAATAAACTCATTTGATATACTTTAACTACAAAGTCAATCTTTGAAACAAAAGGAATTCTTGAAATGGTTTCACTCTGGTGTGTATTTCCAAATCACATTATCGATTCATCAGTATGCTAACTCACTTTGCTCAGCGTAAAAGCGCAGAGGAAACCAATAATGCCGTATGATGAACCGTCCGTTTGTTAAAAGCTTCCTTTTACGAACGAACACTTTCATCTTTCGACGATTTTTTACCTTTTTACAGTTGGAGTATTATTAAGTTCATTCTTACGTTATTTTACAACCTTTTAGGCTCTTGTAATTCAAAGACCTTTCACGAAAAAAAATATACAAATTAAAATACCATGTTTTTATTAAAGTAAATAATCTTTATAATCCAGAAGTAAATTAAAAAAATCTTTAAGTTACCTTTACACGATTAGCTTACATTGCCTACTATCTTTCATTAAATGTCCTGTTAACATTTCATGAGATTCTGTAAGGACGAGTACAACATTTATGTACGATACTCAATATTACAAAACCATTATTTTCTTGAATTAAAAATCTATTATGCAGCATTATGGAAGTGTGCTGGTAAATTATGGATAATTAGATTTATTGATTTATTTCGCGAGGTAATACCATTTTACAAAGACTTTAAATAAATACAAGATGACTGACATGAACGTACAGAAACTACAACATTGGTGACCTAGTAAAACGACAGTAGGAATAATTACAGTGGAATAATAGTGAGTTAATGATTTAGTGAAATACTAGGCGCAACTAACAAAAGTGCATAATAACACCACAAATGGAGTACTCTTGAAGGAATAAATGCACAGAAAAATTAAATATTGATACATAAAAGTATAAGACAACATGTAATAATAAAAAAATCAAATGTTAACGGTATAAAGCATTAAAAAAGCAAGCGAAAGCAAAAAGACAACCAAAATATAATAACAAAATTCTAACCTAAAAATCGCAGATTTCGTTAAAAGTTCACCTAACAAGGTTGGCAAGCCCTGCTGATGATCGCCGTGCTGCCGTGGAAGAAATTGACTATACAAGGTGTCTTTAAAGTCCATCACCAAACTTCATAATATGACTAATTGGGTCAAAATAAGCAAAAAATGTCCTATGAAGGTATGTCCTAAAATGGATATTTACCCAGATATCCGCCATTTTGTTTTTTCCACTTAATAATTTTTATTTCGGTGACGGATTAATCTAGGAACTTCATATTAGGCATGGATCTTTATAATACTAATTTCCATTTCCACAATAAAAATTATTTTTTTTCTATGCGTATTTTCAAAATGGCGGCCATTTTAAATTTTTAAACTCAAATATCTCAAAAACGGTAAATTTTATAAAAATATTACAAGAGACAAAAAGTTGAAAAATTAAATTATTTAACCAACAAAACCAAGTTTGTAAGGATCCGCCAACAAATAACGGAGTTATTGAGATTTTTCTCTTAAAATAACCTAAATCCTATACTCTTATACGAGCAATGTTTGCTTGTTTGCTTGTTTGCTTGCTTGCACAATTATCTCAAAAACGGCTCCGACGATTTCCTTCAAATTTTGGAATAAACTTAGTTTTACCTTAAAAATACGATTGAGATGGGTCTCGCCCCCAGGGAAAATCCGGTTTTCGCGCTAGAGCCCTTCAAAGTTTCCATGTTATCCTTATGGAGATTTTTTAAATTGAACAAAAATCAGCTGATAATTGAGCTTTGTGTGAGAACAAAAGTAATAATTTTACCGAGCTTAAGCTCGGTCCCCCTGGTACTTGGCATTAATCATAGTGCAAAATCAGTGTTTTTCTGCAGAAAAATCTCAATAACTCCGTTATTTGTTGGCGGATCCTTACAAACTTGGTTTTGTTGGTTAAATAATTTAATTTTTCAACTTTTTGTCTCTTGTAATATTTTTATAAAATTTACCGTTTTTGAGATATTTGAGTTTAAAAATTTAAAATGGCCGCCATTTTGAAAATACGCATAGAAAAAAAATAATTTTTATTGTGGAAATGGAAATTAGTATTATAAAGATCCATGCCAAATATGAAGTTCCTAGATTAATCCGTCACCGAAATAAAAATTATTAAGTGGAAAAAACAAAATGGCGGATATCTGGGTAAATATGCATTTTAGGACATACCTTCATAGGACATTTTTTGCTTATTTTGACCCAATTAGTCATATTATGAAGTTTGGTGATGGACTTTAAAGACACCCTGTATATTGCACAGATCGCATTCTCGTGACGAAGCATTCTTGGAATGGTGCTACTCTGGAGGTAGTTCAAAAAGACATGTCGATATCTAGGATATAGAAATTTATCTGGTCCAGATTGGACGGGCAGAGTGTGAAGGGTTGATAATTTTGAATAGGAGCACGAGATCGGCCAACATTCTCCTCCCTTCTTGTGATTGAAGGACAAACTGAATCACAAAGGTGCTGACTGGTACTGGTACAGAAAAACTGGAGATACATTGTTACAAAATTATATAATTTTATACCTACTAAGCTTAAAAAATTAGAGATTACTGCTTTCAAACAGCAGTTGAACACAGTAAGTGAACACATGTATAAGTAATCATTGATTGTAGTTCTGTTAAGTTTGTAAAGAAAATTATGTGCTAGGTATTGTGTATTATTGGTGTTAAACTTAACTCATAATAATTGTAATATAGTGTATATAATATATGTAATCTTAGTAATTAACCTGACGTTGTCAATGTATTTTTTGTAAATGTTTTACGACAATAAAATCTTGATTCTTGATTGATACATCAAAATAGTTTAAACCAGCTTTGTGTCCCAAGTATCTCACGAATCTTCTTTGTATTGCCTGAAGCCTTTCGATATCCCCAAGTTCTTGTGGGAGCCATACAACGGAAGCGTCTCCAAGAGATTGGCAGGAAAGTGATTTGAAGAGAACAACAGCAGAAATTGCACTAAGACCGTGGTTCGATGGATGGCTCGGTGTATCTGTGCTCATAGTTCTTGGTAAATATACTCTAAAACTGACTTCATTATTCTCGTTTTGTCTTAGATCGAATGCAAAATTTTTGGATCTTGATGACAACCTAGATGCAACAGACCGAAGATTTTAGAAAAGTAACACCACCCCTTCCCTTGTACTTCCTCCTTTCCCGAAAGCTATGAGCACAGATACACCGAGCCATCTGTATGAATGATGAGCATGTAAAAAAGCTTAAGCGCAGATATTGTCAATGTGCAATGGGATGTATCAGCAATAATGAGTAACACGTTCCTCAAATAGATGATCAATTTAGATATGCTGGGATTCATTTTAATCCTATGGCACCACTTTACGACACTGTCAAGAGTTAAGTTGCAGAGTGTGACAGTCTTCCGTAGAGCTGATATCAAGATAATCTTTGCATCGTCCGCAAACAGCAGTAGAGGAGTTTGAATGACTGACTCGATATCATTGATGAAGATCAAAAAAGTAATGGGCCAAGATGCGAGCCATGAGGGACTCCAGAAGATGTCACAAGCGATTAGGATGCATGAGAAGCAAAAAGGACTTTAAGTGTGCAACCAGCAACCAACGTAACTGGAGCCAACGCAGCATCGACCCAACGATTCCGTACCCCTCGAACTTTGCCAGGAGGTAAAGGTGACGTATTCGGTAAAAATCATTGTTAAAATCAGCAAGGCTATCCTGACTGCATGGAATATCGCAGTCAGGGCCTGGGTGTAGACCGTCTGTCTTCTACCTCATTGAAAGTAGCTTTAAAATCACTTTGGGCATAAAACACTTTATGGATGTAATGCAACATTTAAATCCAGGACTTAGAAGTAAAGTTCATACAAATTATGTCTTAGGTAAATTTTACTGGATTGTTGAAAGTATACACTTTTTGAGATCTTATAATTTTAATCACATTATTCGCAAAATTAGTACAATTCCACTTTCTAAGCCATAAGTCAAGTATTAACCAATGACTAGCATTGATAAACTGGAATTCTTGTTATTATTCAACATATGCCTACCCCTATTTTTTTACTTCTAAACAACACCGATACTTCTATTTATTTGTTATGATTTGTTATATTGAAACTAATATTACAATATTATGCATTCCATACACAATCAATATACGCATCTTGTAACTTAAAGATTGCGTTTAAGAAGAATAAATTACTTTTTGAAACTCAAATGAATCGACAGATAGTACAGTTCTAGAAGTTTCAAGATAAAATATTGCCTGAACGAATATAGATCCAAATAAGTGAAATTTAATTGGAATCCATGTCCGAGATGACTTTAATTAATAGGAGTTGTTTTCGTCCCTGTTAGTATAACCCCGGGCCGGACGATGCAACTGTGAAATTAATTGTTAAAATAATAATAGATTAATATCCTCCAATGTAATTTAGGCTATTGGAATTGATTAATTAAACGTTAGATTAGTTCTGTGATTAAATTATTGTGTATTTAATGGCTAAGTTGTCATTCAATCAATTCAATGGGGCCGAATGACCAAATTATAGGCTATTTGAAACAAAAAGATATAAAAGTCATTAATTGATCAAGTACAACGAGTTTTATTGTAATCGTTTTTAATTCCGTGGAAATATTTCAACTTTAAAAATATTAATATCATATTATCCAAACGCCAAACACATTTGCATTGTTTATTTCAGGATAATAACGCAATGCATAACAGGTATAACGTGAAAAACAGTCACTCATCTAGCTACAATTTCGTGCAAAAGTAAAACAGTTCACTACATGCTTTAACATTTTTATTGTTACAATAGTTGATCAAATGCATTCATATACAAGGACAATACGGCTAATTAGAAACAAAAAGTGAGAACATTTCTGTTTTTGTGTCTTTCTACGCCTTCATAACAAATATTTAATGAATATATTCATTGCAGACTTTATAAATTCAGTACAACAGACTATCAATGGCCTTGAGGTTTCTCTTTTATTTATTTAAAGAGAAATAAAGTAGGCCCCTAATTGATTTCAAATATAGAAACTCTATGGTCTATTATGTAATAAATACTTTTCTTTATAAGAAAAGATATAACTTTGTTGCCAAATGTTTAGATGTTCCCACTTTGTGTTTTAGTTATTTAGTAACAGGTTTCATGCTTTATCTCTTACTACACAACAGTTTTCTTCATCAAGTATTAAAATCGTTAGTATAATATACTACAATAAATAAACTTATTACAATAAAGTTTTATATACGAAGCAAATAGTCTGTTAAAGAAGAATTCTGAAAAAACTTTTACTCCGGAGTTGTATGCTCAAATCACATTATCGATTCATCAGTATAGGCCTACTAAAGTAGGGTACCTTGGCCGAAGACTGTCAGTGAGGAGCAGGAGGAGCCGACCCCCCCCCCCCCCGAGGACCTCCCGGCGAGCCCCCCCCCCCCCCCCCCCGAGGACTTCTCGTGGTGAGCCCCCCCCCCCCCAAGGACCACCTGCGGTGTTGTTGCAACCCGACCCTCGGCCAGGTGCGACATTCCACACCTAGGGGAGCCGGCACAATAGACCGACCACACCCCTGCGTGGTCTACAAGATGAAAACTAAATAACACGATCACTGTGTTATACAGGGTGTCCAGCTTCCACCTTTACAAACTTTTCCAGGTTATTAAGCATGCCAAAACAAATAGAAAAATCATATAAACATATGTCCGGAAATGCTTCGTTAGGCCGCTAGCCGCCATTTTGTTTTTTACACTTAAGAATTTTTATTTCCGTAACGGGTTGTTGTATGGAGTTCATATTTGGCATGTACCTTAATCACACCAATGCTCATTACTAGAAAAAATATTATTTTTTTCCGATCAATATTTTCAAAATGGAGGCCATTTTAAGTTTTTAAACTCAAATATCTAAAAAACCGTAAATTTTATAAAAATTTTACTACACACAAAAAAGTTGACAAAATAAATTATCTAAACAGTGATACCAAGTTTGTAAGGATCCGACTACAAATAACGGAGTTATTGAGATTTTTCTCTTAAAATAACCTAAATTGGCATTAATCATAGTGCAAAATCTGTGTTTTTCTACAGGAAAACCACCATAACTCCGTTATTTGCTGTCGGATCCTTACAAACTTGGTATCACTGTTTAGATCATTTAATTTTTCAACTTTTTTGTGTCTAGTAAAATTTTTCTAAAATTTACGGTTTTTTAGATATTTGAGTTTAAAAACTTAAAATGACCGCCATTTTGAAAATATACATCGGGAAAAAATAATATTTTTTCTAAAAATGCGCATTGGTGTGATTAAGGTACATGCCAAATATGAACTCCATACAACAACCCGTTACGGAAATAAAAATTCTTAAGTGTAAAAAACAAAATGGCGGCTAGCGGCTTAACGAAGCATTTCCGGACATATGTTTATATGATTTTTCTGTTTGTTTTGGCATGCTTAATAACCTGGAAAAGTTTGTAAAGGTGGAAGCTGGACACCCTGTATAGTTAACATCTTGACGTAGATTAGTTTTTGTTTGTTTTTTTTGTTTTTTTTTCTATTTACATTTATTCATTTCTATCTTTTTTTCTTTTTAGTTATTTTTTTATTTTTTTTCTATTTACAATTATTTATGTACAATTACGACTAAAACTACAGCTAATCTAAAACTAAGGGAAGAGGAGGAAAAACATTTATTTTTTAATTGGCTTTCCTCGCGGCGATGGCGGCCTCCATAGCGGTGAGCTGGGCCGACAGACTGTAATAGTCGGCCCACTGCTCCGGCGATTGCGGCTGGGCGCAGTAGGTAGCCTCGAAAAGCTCCTCCATCTGACGCTGGGTTTCCTCCAGCTCGTGGAGGGTCCCATTCTGGAGCGCCGCCTCCGCCGTCGCCTCCGCCATGGCTACCATGGCCGCCGCCTCCGCCGCCGCCGCCTCCGCTGCCGCCGCCGCTTGAGCCTCCGCTTTCGCTGCCTCCGCCTCCTCCGCCGCCGCGATGAGGATGGCGTCCTCCTCTATGGTGGTGCGCTCGGCCTCCTCGGCCGCGGCGACGAGAGCATCATCGTAGGCTACCTCCAGAAGCGACGACATGGCTGTGAATGAGCGGATCGACGCAGGGTGGAAGGGAGCCAGGAGTGGGGACAACACCTGGCGTCCGCCTTTGTCTACACCAAACCGGGTTTGGCACCGACCACCCAAGTGGCTGACCCCCCCCCCCCCCCGAGGACTTCTCGCGACGAGCCCCCCCCCCCCCCCGAGGACTTTTCGTGGTGCCGCAACCCGACCCTCAGCCGGTGCGACATTCCATAGATAGGGGAGCCGAAGACAATAAACCACACCCCTGCGTGGGAACGACCGCTCACCATCTGTCGAGTTACATAACAGCGCGTCTCTTATTTCCCACCGAGCTGCGCGTCCCTTCCACGGCCGCCATCTTGCCCAACCGGAGCGTCATTCTGACTGCTACCGCCACCTCGTACAGACGTGCTCGCGATCCACTCCGCGTACCAGTGCAAGTGAAGTGCAAGTGTCAGTGTTCCTCTGGATATTCATATATTCAATTGTAAGTATCTCTCCTTATTTACAATAACTAGTTTTAATTACATTTAGTTTTCCTTTTTATTATGGTTTTAGCAGATTCATCTTAGTCAAGAAAGTGAAAGAGTGGAATTATTATAGTTTTGATTACTTACTTCACAATGACGTAACACATATTGAAACTAATTATTTATTTATTTATTTTTTTTTTACATTTGCCCTCCTGTACCAAAGAAAAATAATTTTTCTAATATTTAATTTCCGTAAAAATAATTCAACTAGTAATGCAGTTTTGGAGATTCTACAACATTACACATATTTAAACTAAATATTTTAATTTTGGCATTGCATATCATTTTTAAAAATATGTATTTTAATTCAACTAGTAATGCAGTTTTGGAGATTCTACAACATTACACATATTTAAACGAAATATTTTAATTTTATTAAAATTTTACATTTTGGCATTGCATATCATTTTTAAAAATATGTATTTTAATATCTAGTTTCTGTAACAATAATTTGAACCAGTGATGCGGTTATGGATATTTTTTTATTTTGCCTATAACCCTTATTTACTTAGTGTTCTTGCATACAGAACGTAAATTCTCTTTTAATTTTGAGTTTCTGTAACGATAGATGCAGCAGTATTGTGGTTTGGATTTTTTTTTTTTCTATAGCCCAAAACCTATTCTAATACTGTTCGCATGTCGAATGCTGAGTTTCCATAGCAATAGTTATACCAATGATGCAATTCGAATATTTCATATGACATAAAGCCTATATTCATTAGCAGTGCGTTCATGGAAGCATTAGTAGTATATAGTTGTGAATAAATTTCAGACCACCCAAGTCGCTGACCCCAAAATTATTTCTTGCGTTAATACGCGCACTGTTTTGTTTATAGATCACGATGAATAATATCGAGAAGCGATTCTCCTGCGCTACGTGCGGCAAAGCCTTCTCGGAGAAGCGAAATGTCTCTCGCCACATGCGTTCGGCTCACAGGGGGGCCGAATATCCTTGCATGGAGTGCGACAAGTCCTTCTCGAGGATGGACAACCTGCGCCGTCACGTTGCTGCTTTGCATCGCCCTCAACCACCGATGAACCCGGCATTTAGACCAGGTTAGTATCTTTATATTCACTAAACAGCCAGATGGCTAGACACTTCAAAATCATACTTCCATTTATTCTATACATAATGATGGGAAAAAAATTAAACACTCTTGCATACACATCATTCTTTTACAAATTTAGTTAAACCTCTTGTTGTCATGTTTATAACAGGGGGCCATGTTAATTAAAAACAACTCACTATACACATCATTATTTTATTCTTTCAAACTTAGTTAAAACATTCTGTTGTGAATTTCTACTCGGATGCAAATTTCCACATTTAAATTCTGAGACACTTATACCCCATGTCGAAATGCTTTCTATCATCACTTTACTCATACTTATAATTTAAAGATTCTAATCACGTCTGTGGTTTTGTTCTAGACTTCGTGCCTACCCCAGCCCCAGCCCCTGTGGAACCGCGACCTGGTCCCTCTTCCGCTCCAGACGTCGAGCCCAGGCCCGGCCCTTCCAGTGCTCCTGACTTTGAGCCTAGGCCTGGCCCCTCTACTGCTCCTGACGTTGAGCCGAGACCGGGTCCGTCCATTATCCCGGAAACATCACGAGCCCCGGAGCCCACTGGAGTTCCCACAACAGGTATGTACTAGTCTTTACTTAAAAACCTTTTATTTATGTGCTATTTATTTTCAATCATGTCTCGAATACCATCCACTCTAGATGAACCTTCCAACTAAATTGTTCTACTACAAAAGTTTTTCAAGGAAGTCTTTAAGTAATCTCATTTAAATGAAAATACTCAGAAACTTATTCAATGATCTTTGATGTAAATTTAGTTTTTATGTCAGCTCTGGAACTGTTTTCTTATACATCACCATACGCAGCAATTCAGATCATGTGTAAGAGAACTATCACTTAAAATGGAAACATTAAGATTTTATGTTACTTTTGGAAACTGTTTTCAGCTTCATCATTATTATACATAAGCCTACAACACGTTATGTGCTATTTCAGGCCTCACGTGTGACGGGTGTGGAAGAGCCTTCACAAGGAAGGACAACATGCTGAAGCATGCCCGTTTCCACTGCAGAGGCCGCCGTATGGAACCCCAGACTGGTGGGGCCCCTCCGCCATCGCCTGCCCTCTCGTCATCATTATCAGGAGGAGCACCGAGTGAAGACGACGAGGCGCCTGTGATCCCCGGCGACCTGGCTCCTGTGGGGTTCGTCGAGATCGAGACGGCATTCCGCGGGCGACTCAAGACGTATCGCCTAGCCGAGCCCGCGGACCAGTCAGTCACCCTGCAGGAGTTCCTACTGTCGCTCAGGACGCAGGTAATCACACTCATGCGACGTATTTTAAATCACACTCATGCCATCAAAGTCAATTTGTGGGTCGAATGCGAATTTGTCAATATTCACGGTGAGACGTGTAGGCGAGCCTTCAAAACCAAAAATGTCTCCATCTTACATTCTTCAGATGTTGATGAAATATGTCAAGATTTCATCAACAAAATTCTACTGGAGAAGGAGACATGTGAAATGAAGGGCTCGGGATGGAGCTTTGTGAGGGTCTTGGACATGGAGGTCCGAGTAAATGTCTACAGCCCTCTCAGAGGCAGCTCATTCATCCCCCTTCCTCACGATATCGCCGTGAGACACTCTGTGATTAATGTGCTTAACGATGCGGATGAGCGGTGCTTCGAATACTCTATCCTTTCGAAGTATATTGATGAAGCTCGACGTGATCGGCTCACCTCTAATCACTTCACCGCAGAGGTCAGAGCCCGAGCTAATTTAAATTTCGATGGATTACAATTCCCATTGAAAATCACCGATATCCGCAAGTTTGAGCGCAACAATCCAGGGGTAAGCGTTAACGTGTATGGTCTGGACAAGAAGAAGCAGAAACACTTCAATCCTAATAAAGAAGAACATTTCGTCTTTCCGCTTCGCGTCGTGGATCAAGAGCTGCCGAACCACTTCGATCTCTTGTTCCTAACAGATGAGCGTACCACTCACTATGCGTACATCGCTAATTTTGAGAGGCTAGTCACTTGTCAACTGACACGTCGTGGGCATCGCTTGTTTATCTGCAAGAGATGCTTTGCGTATTTTGACAACCGGCCAAACAAGTTAGGACTAAATGGGGCTGAACGATTGAATGAACACCGACGATACTGCTCCAAAAATGCACCATTACGCACCGATGTATCAGAAGAGGAGCATATCATGTTCAATCGCCCCGAGCGTACCAAGAGAAGTCGGTTTACCATCTATGCCGACTTCGAAAGTATGCTAGTTCCCTTTGAGGCAGAAATGCCTCCTCATCCCGCACCAACTGTCCAGCCACCAACGTGGGATCCTGCTACCAACAGAATAACTGGACAACAGCGAGTGGGTGGGACGCCCAATAATGTTAGGAAAGTCCATAGACCTTACGCGTACGCTTATTACATTCGCGACGACCTACGATCAGAGTAGAGGCATTATGGGGCTTTCAGGACAAACGCAAATTCAGCGGTTTTTAATCAGTGGTTACGTATTTGTGACGTGTGATGACGTATGTGTGACGTCATACGGTGACGAGGTGGAGTGTGTGACGTCACGGGTGTGACGTGGTGGTGTGACGTCACTGATTCGTAATCGGACGCCAATGCCACGTTATTCTGAATGAAAACCAATGTTTAGCGTTGACCCCGTGTAGCTAAATTTGACGGCGACTTCAAACATGTCCAAACATGTTCAAGGTCACTCAAACGAAGTTTTAAAAAATATTTTTAATTATAACTTACAAATATTGAACAAAAGGTTGAAATTAATTGGACTCGTTAGAAACTCCATATTCACTCTCGGCTGTTATCTTCAAATGCAGCGGAGGATCACGACTCACGAGACGAAACAGTAATCCATGGAAGCTTTCCAAATCAGCCAAGTTTGACAGAACCAGTTGGATTTTTTGTGAAGGATGGGTGGAATCAGACTGACCTAAAGTTTCATTGACAAATTCGAGTGTTATATATAAGTCTTGCGGATCATCACCACTTAACAGACGATAAAGTTGTTGATAGCATATTACTGCATCCAAAATGTCGAATTCAGAGGCGTCAAGTTGGAACTTCATGTTTCTATGGAGTATGTTGTTGTAGAGGTTGAGTGGATTTAGCTAGTAAAATACCATGAACCATTAACGTACCCTACCTACGTACTGCACAGAATACGGTGGGAAGAGAGTTATCAAATAAAACAAGTTCAAACATGTTCAAGGTCATTCAAAAGAAGTTTTAAAAAAACATTTTTAAGTATTAGACACTTTAGTAGTTAGAAATCATTTAATGTTTTTCCAGTTTAACATAACATCACGGAGATACATCATCCCCGGACTTCGAGGACTCTTGCTCTGTCTTCACAGGTAGCTGATCACTCGAAACATATGGTGAAGATGATGCTATCGGAGATCCTGGCGGTGACTGTGATGAATTTGGTTCTTCAACCGTTATATCGTCAAACTCAATTGTAATGTTTAAACGGAGAGGTGGATCACCACTCATCAGACGAAACAGTGTTTCATGAAACATTCCCAAATCCACTTCGTCCAACAGAACTAGATGAAACTTCATGTTGATGTGGTTGTAGGATAGCGGAGTATATGAATGAAGCTTGTAGTCAGTACTACATATACAATCTATAACGTCCCCTACCTACGTACCGTACAGAAGACGTGTATATCCTACGTACCGTACAGAAGACTTGTATATTTTTGTAAGGTTGCGGTGATGGGCTGATTACTTATGATGAATAAATTTAAGTGGGAGGGGGGCTATAATGTCTTGAAGAAACTATGTCAAGGTCATTGGTTGGAGTTTTTAAAAAAGATTTATTTACAAATAACAGTAAAACGTAAGACATACATAATATGAGAACTAACAATGCTAAATAATAAAGAATGAAAGAATATTTACAAAGCTATGAACTTAGATCATTTTACAAAGGTGTGTTCAAATGGATCGTAATTTCTGTAGAGTTGTTTCCAGAAGGTCCATGGGAAACTATATAAAAAATTCCGGGTTTGATAGAGTCCAGGTCTTCGTTCATGAGCACATTGACAAATCGTCTCGGAAGGTATACTTGGAACTTGGGTTTGTCTCCTTCCTTGTAGGGCGAATCTCCAAGAACAGCGACGACAGCTTCACCAACCGATGTGTCCATTTTTTTCATTGAATGTACTGCATAATGCTTCTTCTCTTGAAGTTCGCTGCATTTCTTTGTTGTTAGAAGGTCAGATTTAGAATGTTGGTTGAATCTGTCCGCAAGAGCTTGCAATGGAGAACTTGAAGCCATAGTGGAGATGATGTTTACTGGATGAGATCCTGTGTTAGAATGATAGTAGGATGGATCTACACCGGTATATAAGGATTTCCCCCTCCACTTGATATAAGTCGACCAATCCTGTATGCTCGCGACAATGCGCAGTTGGAGATTTTGTGTTGAGGATTTTTCACACCGATACAAAGACCATTTAAGTCCGTAGCATAAGTTTTATCCAAACTAACGTTTGTTATATCAGACGTAGTGTACATTCTGATCCAATTAGATTTTTCTTCACCAGCAGTAAAAATTTCGTCATACTGTTGACAATAATGATACATTATGTTATCCAGCTCTTTGTATTGTGTAAATCCTTCGTTCCATGTGATGTGATGAAGGTATTTCGTTAGCCACGAATTTGTTCTAGCACTTTTTCGGTTTAGTTTCTTAAAAGAAAACGGTGGTTTAAAAAGAAAGTAGTTAACGACATTTGTATTTATGTCAAAAAATGCTAGTTCTTTTATGATAAATCTGTCATCGTTGTTTCTGAAAGCTTGGAATTCCACCACACACTTCTTAGACATGGAAATATTATCAACAAAACGAACTGTTCGGTCCATTGTTCGTGAGTAACTAAAGATTACTGAGAGAAAATATTAGGTTGCTTGACTTTTATGATCATGTCAATTCTTAGTTTCCGTTTGTATGTGCTGGTGGTGGGGGAGGGGTGTTTTTAAGATTCCCAATCTTTCCTGTTTTTACAAAACCTTAATACACATTCACAGAATGCTTTAGGGTAGCACATTGAACATGAGCGGGTAAAATCATGTACATTAAACTTGTAACACATGTCCATACAACAGGTGAAGTAGTGTCGAGTCTTGTAGATTTTTAACATCTGCAAAGTTGGGGGTGAGATTGTAAATGATTTGCAATTGCATCTACAGTAACTGAAGCACTCACATATTCTACATGCTATTCCGTCAACTTGTAAATTTGGACATATAAAACATTTTTCGCTGCAACAATAATTATTCATTTTGCGAGTGTTCTTCAATGTGAATCTTACAATCAACTGCATCCATGTAGCAACATTTGTTTAATATATAGTTGGTGAAAAGAACAATAACATGTGTAAACTGGAGCTGTTTCAAGGTCACGTAATTTTGTTTTAAAAAAAGTATAAGTAATACCTACATTAGCACCTTTGCAAAACTGAGCTTTTTCAAGGTCATATAATTTTGTTTTTAAAAAGTGTAAGCGCTACAAATATGTGCAAACCTGAACTGTTTCAAGGTCACGTCATTTTGTTTTTAAAAAAGTATAAGTGCTACTAATGAGGGCACTTTACAACACAATCACTCAAATCATGCTACAGATATGTGCAAACCTGAACAGTTTCAAGGTCACGTCATTTTGTTTTTAAAAAAGTATAAGTGCTACTAATGAGAGCACTTTACAACACAATCACTCAAATCATTTTTACGACTTTTCTTGATTTACAATGTTCTCCTGCTGGTTCTTTGTTGGAGAAACTTTCACTGTGGTTTCTTCACTTCGACGATTATTAAAGAAGAATACAGTTTTCCTGTAGAACGACACCTCTTGAGGTAATCTGTTGTATATAGACTGGTCTATCGGTCCATATAGCAGTGGCACAGCTGGATTTGTGTTCACCGAAGTGTTCAGATAATCAAATATGAGAGGGGAATATGTAGTAAGTTGCTGGATGTACCGGATTATTACAGGTGTTAGGTTTGACAGAGTTTGAAATTCTTCCAAAGTCATGAGGATCTTCTTGTTGTGTTTGGAAAGATCTCTAAACCTCACAAATTGGGTACCTCGAAGTCTTATATTATCGATTTCCAAATTAGAATCTTCGAATCCAATTGCAGTTTTTCTTCCTGTCAAGTTGTTGAATAAATAGGCTTCAATGATAGATACGTATTTAGTAAATTTATCCCACATATCCAACGTGAGAAGCAACGAGGCTTTTCCGCAGTGATTAATAAGTACTGCAGGATTGAAGTTTAACGATTTGAAAACCCCAACGGTGACAGATTTATCCATGTTTTGATTCAACGGGTACATTAAGCGTAAAAACACATCCATCAACACTTCCATATTTTCTTCATCATCATCTTCATTGTCACATCGTTTCCTTTTTCTTTGATCGTTTCCTTCCAATGATAAAAAATCAGACAGTTCTTTCTTAATCTTCTCGGTAGATGTTTTGGAGTTTTCAGTCGGTTGTTCTTCGTTTTGTGCTGGCTTTGTGTTAGTAATCGGTACTTTGTCAACCGGTAATGGAATATGTTCTGTTGGATTAGTAGGTAAGTCTTGAACTATTGTTGACGAAGATGGAGATTCTAGTGAGTTTTTGTCAGTTTCAAAAGAAACATCTTCAGTTGTTTTAGTAGAGTTCTCGCTAGTTTGTGAGGATGCTGGTAAATCATGTGCCGATATTTCAGACGCAGATGTCATAGCTGGTGGCGTGGTCTCGAGTGCTTTATATCCTGTCGTTGATTCATCGTCAGGAATAGTAGATAGTACACTGTCCATGTTAACCATCAATGTTGACTTGCTGGTGTCAGGATGAATACTAATGTTTTCTCACCGAGCAATCTCTCTTTTATAATCTGTGGTGGGGGTAAATATGTGTAAAAGCTGCATGCTGTCACAAAAAATCTAAATTATTCTTCTAACCACGCCTGTTAGTGGTGTGTATGTTACAATTGTATCATGTAGTATCAAACAATAAGCTGTAGTTTGGTCAGGAATATTTTCTTCCAACTCAAATTCGATGCGAATGTCTACTGTTGACGACTTTATTGATTCGTTTTGTTTCGAACAATCTATGACTGCTATAGGTGCAATATTCTTGAATGAATCAGGTTGGAGGAGAGGTGAGTTTGTCCTTCCATAGTAAGATGACTGAAATCTTGCATACATATCATATAGAATCCCAAATCTGTCCTTAGAAAACATAACATTGAGGCTGTCATATGGAAAGAACTGTGAATTTAAAAACAGTTTAATGTTTGTAAGTTGACAGTGGTCAAATTTGCTTGCGTTAGCCGTAATGTTAGATCTTTTATTTGTTTGTAGAGCGAAAATAACATATCTTGGTTTTTCTAGGTTACTAGATGTTTTCACAGCCCACGTTTGACGCTGAGTTGTTGGCAAGACTGGCCATTCATGCATTTCCCAGCTTCTAAATGGAACCACAATATCCCTATCAGATTCCAACATCCGCAATAGGCTTACTCGCCTTTCATCGGCCAACCGTACATGAGGTACCCTCCAAACTATTTTATCCAAATTCAATTTCCATTCAAGTTTGTCAGGTGTTGTTTCACTATCGGCTTCTATAACATCTGTATCATAAGACGATCTCAGTAAGACCAATTCTTGTTTGACATTAATGATTATTCTTCTGTAGTCCTCAGCGAATCCTAGTAAAAGCCGCAACGGAATGCAAAAGTCAAAATAGCCACTTGCATTAGGTTTTACTTTGGTTGCACTAGGTAATATCCACCCGGCTGTTTTTAATGCGTTTATTTCATTGGGTGATAAGGATACCAAACCTTTAAGCGTACTGCTCACACCGACTTTTTTAGTCGAATCCACTACAATGCCTGATATTTCATACCGAATTTCTTCAAACAAAAAGGCCATTGCATTGTTAATAAATGGCACTTTAGATGGCGTAGATCCATTTTTTGCCAAAACCCTTCCTTCAATATAAATATAACTTTCAGATGGTAAGGTATAAGCATCTTGATGTTGTATTGGAATTCGTATCTCATCATTATTTCCTAATTTCGATGAAGCGTAGGGGTTGTGTGTGTGAAACTCTTTCTCCCATAGTGTTTCGTCGAAAACCGGTCCATGTTTTATATCCAGTATGTCCATTTTCATTAACTTTAAAACCTAGTCCTTCTAAGAATTTAGTGTTCTCTCTGGTTAACCTCTCCGCGTTAGGAGATATACTGAAACTGTTCGAATGTTGTTTGGTGCTATATCCAAATTCAAGTCCCATCGTTCTTTTATGGTGCTTGTCTAATGTGTAAGCGCAATGTAATAACTTCTCCTCTAAAATCCACAGTGTCACCGTCTTGATCTAGTACGTTCAATACGATGTCTGAAATGTGAGTGGTGTTTAATGGAAGATATATCAGATTATGAGGCTTTTCAACAATCTTAAATCCCGGCGGAACGGTTGGATAGAATGAATGTAAAATATGTTGGTTTGAACCATCTTTGTAGGCCCCTTGAACAATATTACATGTAATATTAATAGTATTAACCTTGATAATGTTTACAGTTTTTGGACTCGTGTGAAACATATTTGGTTCAAGGATTGTGTCTTGGGATGGAAAACCAAGTAAAGGGCCAATCGATGCCGGTTGAGTTAGATCCAAATAAAATTTACATTTTATTTCACACTTTAAATTGTTGTTATTAGCCCTTAGTTCAATTGCATCCTTTCCCAACTTATTTTGGAGCTCTCTGTTTATGTCAGCTATTTCATAAGCACCAGTTTCAATCGCAACAAACTCAGGTAGCTCAGTAAGATCCTTAGCCGTTTTATTTTTTGTATAGTGTAATTTGTTGTTGACACCTTCTATTATGTTTGGAATTGAGTTATAAGTTGTAAAATCCAAAAGTGCAATCTCCCACTGTTTATCTTCTCTTAGGTGTAATGGTGGAAATAGTGAACTCCTCAAAGTTGACGATGTGCCTGTAACTGTTACAGTACAGGAAGACATCTTATAGTTGACTGACGCTTGTGGCTAGAAAGTCCAAACATAAATGTCCGCATACTGATGTTTCTTCTTTTTGTCTTCTATCGTAATTAAAATACACTTTAGGCACTGAACCGAAATATTCGTACAATTCTTTTGGAGGTGGAAGGTTTCCAAAACTGTCAAAATAAAGCACAGAATCGGATAATTTCTTGTAACAAACCCAATGGGTACCAGCACCATGAATATCATCAAGATTTACGATTGCGGCTTCATTTTTCCAGATTTTTCTCGGCAACCCGTTCCGCATAAACACACCTCTGAAAAAAGGTATTTTCAAACATGATGCATAGCGTTCAAGCTCCTCGTTGTTCAAGGCTTTATTTGGCAAAATTAATTTGTTGTTATTTAATATGCACGGTATGGTCTTAGGTATAATCCTTTTCCGTTTGACTTTTTTTTAGAACATGTTGAACACCTTTTCCTTTTACGATTTATTTTCTTAGTAGTGCTACTTCTCTTCCTTGTGCCTCCACCGGATGTATTTTTCCTTCGTGTTGTCTTTCTTTTCCTCCTCCTCGACCCTCCTCCAACTGCTGTTTTTGCTTTCATAGCTGCTGTCACTGCTAATGCAGCTGCTCGTTCCCCAACACTTGCGTCACTAGATTTTACTCTCTGCCAAGCTTTTTCAGCAAGAGCTCTATCAGCGATTGATCTTCTTTCCGAATCTGAGTAATTTGAATATGCAATGTCATGCGCTTTGCAGGCTTCGTCCAATTTGTTTATTCCAGGATCTCCACGGGCTAAACGCTTCCGTAATTTCGTACCCGGACCACAGTATTGATAACCTCCAGGTAAATGTAGCTCTATTGGAAGTGCGTCGATAGCTGTATTTATTAGTGCACCTGAAGGTAAAGTCGCAAACGCTTTCTTAAAAAGACCTACTGCTGAACTAGTGAGTCCACCTCCTCTTCTCATGAGTAACGGATCACTACTAAATGGCTTCCTCCTATGCATGATAGTTTTAACGTGTTAGTTCCTTAGTGGTCAGCAATGGTAATGGTTTTTCTAGAACGCTCTTCGTATTATATATTGAATTCACACTGTTTGTAGGGGTTTCACTGCTGCCTCCGCGTGAAAAGGCGAAAGGATTCCTCCCAGACTGTAATTTATCTATTTGTTCATAAATATCTTTCTTTAGTTTGTATATCTCTTCCAAAACAAATATTCTATTTACAACATCAGTATCATTTTCCGCATTCGCCACATTTATAATTTTTTTATATTTGGCATCAAACATTTCTTCACCATTCTTGCAATTTAACGTTAATGTATGAATAATCCCAAGATTTACTGCTTCATCCTTAGAAATGGGATTCGCAATGTTGCACAAACGTTTCCCTCTTAGATCATAGTTTCCATCTCTAGTCAATTGAAAACCTTCACCAGGTGGACCCCTCCAAACCTCTCGGGCCAAAGAGCTTTCATGACGACCGAACTTGTCAACACTCATGTTTAGACTGAACCCTTAAGCTATGTATCCTCTACTTTTTAATTCTTCAGTTAAGGCAATCATTTCGTTATCCAGCCCGTTATGTCCAGCCTGAATAGATTCATATAATAACCGCATTCTGTCAACGAGCTTATTCACATTATTATAATATATGATGTTTGTATCATAGGCAGATTTCATAGACATCCCTTTACCTTTAGCTTTCGAAGGTTTTCCTCTAATATTAGAAAATAGCTTTGCAATTACATCCTTGTACATATCTGATTTATTTCTATGAATAGGTGCATTAGGAGAATAACCTTTTCTATGGGAATTAGTTAACAAACATATATTTTTAAAATTATTTAAATCCCTCTTGGAATATTTATGGGGAGACGACTTAAAGATCAACTCAAACAGTCCAGTGGTGCCTTTAAAAGTTTGATCTTTTACTTTAATATTATCTTTGTCATCCACCTCTATCACACTATCTCCCATTCGAAGACCATCTCTATCCATGCGAGCTCCATATACATGGTATCTTGACGGTTTCCTTGCCCCATGTAGCATTTTTAAAATATATTTTCGTGAAAGAGGTCCTTTGTTCCCAATTTCTTTACTTAAAATGCTGATATTTGTAGGGGAATCTGCTTCTTGTAAACTGCCTACATCTTGAGTTTCTACATCTGATTTACTGCTTGCTTCATCTTCATCTTCATCCTCTTTTTCCAATGAATGCGTTGACCTACTAAATAATTCTGAATCGATCTCTGAGTTGTCGGTTTCTGAAGATGAGTTTGCTTTAATTACTGGTTTTTCTGTTTCTATTTCTTCTTGATCCGTAAATTTAGATTTGTTAATTTTTTCATTTATTTTATTCAGAGGATCTACAATGGGTTTGAATGTTTCCTCTAAATATTTATTTCTAGCCACTAATCCTTCTTTTAGTAACAGGTGTTTCTTCCGTATAGAGTCACTGAGAACTTTTATTTCACTAAGCAACTCCTCCTGATTTGGCATTATTAGTTTCGAGTGTTCTCTACAACGTCACAATAAATACTGAAGATTATACATTTAGATGTTAATGTAATAAGACAAATTTATCGAAACCTAATCTATAACGACCGTTATTCATAGCCCTCTCTTTATCCACAACTAAAAATCCAAACTTTTCTTTCCATGCTCTCCCACACAATTCTCTAAACTTTTCAAATGTCATATCAGCACCAACGTGGTCGTTGTATATGTGTTTGAGATTTTTTTCATCCTGTTTGAAAACTATTAAGAAGTTAACATTGTCCCTAATTAACTGTTTTGGGATTTTACTGTATGTCTGACCAATGTAAATAGAGTCGATATGATTATGCCTTCCCATAGAAAAGTATGTTCTTATTCGGTCATGATTTTCAGAAGAAACATCGTCAAAAATAAATATTGAATACGGCTCGGCATTGTTGGGCTCTATTATCTCACTACTTGCATCAAATTTATACAATGAGACATCGGGCACATCATTCATAATCTTTTCCAATAACAGATATTTTGGTTGATTGAGAGACTTGGAAAAAATATATACATTGTTAAAACTTAATCCGTTTGGCTTTGTAATTAAATTGAAAACAACGTTGGTTTTCCCACAGTTTGAAGGTCCACTAATAATACATCTCATTGTGTTGGGCAATAAAGTGCCATGCTTACTTACTTCCTTATCAAAGATATCCGGTGTCAAACAATCAATGTCATTGACGTCAAGTCTATCCTTTTGACAGATTACTTCCATGATGTTAGTTATACTTGAGCAGTCTATCCGAATGCTGCAACCTTACTGGTTTTTCCATTTCAAAGTAAGTCCTTTTGATCTATCCAAGTATCTTCGGTCTTATCAAATCCCAACCATCTCACTAAAAGCTTATTACCTCTTTTCCTTAAAATCTTCTCAATCAAATAAACACTACCAGTTTTAGATTTTAACAATTCGTGGCCATAAAATCCCCCCTGCAATATTTCTCCTTTACTATCCTTTAAAATGTATGTTTCTGGAAAGGTTGGTTGCACTCGATGCACTGTGAAAACTTCATTTGTCCAATTGGGTAGGTATCCTTTGGTGAATATTTGTTTATATTTACTTATTCTCACATGGTCTCCAATGGAAAATTTAAGAGGAGGCTTCTTATCTAACCGCGGCGTAGTGTTTTCCTTTATGCGTTTCAAAACTAAAGATTCATTTTTTTTGTTCACCTGATTTGGTTTCATACCTATAGTACGATGTTTTGTATTGTTGTAATCTTTGATTAGAGTTGGAAGAATATCAAACCACACATAACTTCCTCTTTCTGAAAATTTCTTGTACATCAATGTTTTCAATGTGCGATTGAAACGTTCTACAATGGAGGCTTTCTTTTCACTAAAAGTAGAATAGTGATTTATTTTATTTTTCTTCATCAGATCAGAAAAATCTTTGTTAAAAAATTCTTTGCCGTCGTCTGTCTGTAGATGCTTTATACATTTTCCTATTGCTTGCAGTACCTTTCTCATAGCTTCAGTAACCGAAGGCCCATTTTTATTTTTAAGGGGAATAGCACTGGCAACCTTTGTAAAACAGTCAATAACTGTTAAAATGTATTTGAAACCTTTGTTTATTCTACTGTATGGTTTCATTTCTACAAGGTCAGCTTGATATAAGTCATTAATACCCTTCACGACCGTTGATCTTCTGGGAAAATTTCTTCGAACTGGTTTGTGAAGTTCTTCAACTATAATTTTTCTCTCTTCCATTGGTCTGCTTCATTCTTCGTCCATTATACAACTGAACGATAATTGTAATTTATTCAATTATACTTGTATGAATTTCAAAAGTCAAATTGATATAAAAAAGATGAGTTCAAGGTCATCCAATTCAAGTTTTAAAAAACTTTACAGTTTTAAGTCAAATTGATATAAAAACATGAGTTCAAGGTCATTCAATTTAAGTTTTAAAAAAACTTTACAATTTTACAGTTATTCTTTACAGTACAATACAGATTTTGTAGATGTCCGTTTCTTTTTTGAATTTCTTATTCAATCCATTTCTGTTAATGAATAGTGCCCATAAGGGAGTGTGTGGATCTTATTTTGAAGGATCACACGCTTGTCGTCTCTGGCTGACAATGACTTCTTTTTTACTGTCATACTGTACAAATTATGCTTAAAACTCCGGATGGTGTTGAAAGTTGCATTGTACTCAGCTCCTCTAAATAAACAATTATAGTAATGTTCGAATCTCATGTTCTTCATTATATAATTTTTTTTAATCCCTTTTGCCTTTTTAATGATTCCGGCTTCGTTTTCATCCGCCGTGTCATTTTCTGTTCTGCCTGTAAACATCCTTAAGGCATACATCTTTGACATAAGTGCTACAATTTCTTCTAGGGGCACACCAGAAGATTCATCTTTAAACTTTCCTATCACCTTTTTGTTCACGCAGTTGTCATAGGTTGGGTGGTCAATGGGGTAGTCTGAGAAGTCAAAGGAATTCCTGTGAGGAAACACTCTGAGGTCTTCATACATGTCGAGTGTCTTGATCCAGTAGACGATCCCATCAGTGTCCATGTAGCATATTCCAATTTTATCCCGTCCGTAATAGGAAACCATCTTGTTGTAATGGAAGTCATACATATGGGTCTTTGAAATGTCAAGTATACACATTCCTACATATAGAGGTCGATCCATGACAACATTGGTTTTGTCCATGCAGACTGCTACAAGATTTTCATTAATTACAATAGAAGTTTTGAAGTTAGGCTTTTGAACTAATTTTAACATTTTCTTTTCGTCAGAGACCAGTTTCAGATTCATGTGATTCCTTTTGTTTTCGAGACATTTTCCATAAACTGCGTTATTCATCAGTTTATAAAACTCTTTGTGGAAATTTGATGTTGCAGCAGCTCTTCTTGCAGTATTAGAATCAATATATTGTTTCAACCAAGGCTTTTGTGTAAATTGAAGTACCCGATTAATTCTAACAATTTTTATGCCCAGTTCAATCGCTTGTTGCACAATCCAGTAGTGTGCTATATAGTTAGTTTTATTTTCAAGTGTTGTCATCAACTTGGGATGTTTACCTCCTGGAGGAATCTCGGTCCTTGGTAGGAGAGGAAGATCATAATGATGGTCGTGAAGATTTTGTGGATACTCGAAGTCAAAGTCCAAAATGTATCCAATATCATTGAACTTTGGGATGTTTACGATGTCTCCTAATACAGTAGGTTCTACCCAGCAAAAACCACCATAAGGCAATGGCATGGACATGGCATAACCATATAGGTTATTGGCATCAAAGTAGCCCAGATATACTGAATCTTCTCTTGGATTATAATTTGGAAGATGTTTGTTATTGGCTTTGACATAACGTGTAACTGATTGTGTTAGCCCTCCTCGAACACCATCTTCAATCATGAGAACCATGTCAATGTCCGTCAAAAGTTGGAGTTCACATTTAGTTTCTTTCATCATTGCCTGCCAAGCTAATCCCGGAGAGGTGAAATAATAAAAACAGTCGAGTCCATAAGCTTTCAAACAGGAAT
>JAQYXR010000328.1:0-110225 GCA_030545055.2 Neoaliturus tenellus | reverse complement strand
ATGTGCCTTTATGAGGGTATCTTTCCGGATAAACTTAAGACTGCAAGAGTGTGTCCTGTCTACAAAAATGGGCCTAAGAATGATGCCAAGAGCTATCGTCCCATATCTCTCATTCCAGTCTTGGGGTAAGGTTTTTGAGATTGTAGTTTGTAACCAATTAAGTCATCACTTTGAAAAGTATAATTTGTTTTGTGATTCACAATTTGGTTTTCGAAAGGGTCGATCTACAACTCGTGCTGTTGATTCTCTGATCAAGGAGGTCTATATGGCATTTGAGTCGAGGGACTTTGCTCAGGCCACCTTTTGTGACCTGAGCAAGGCCTTTGACTGTATTAACCATGATGATCTCATAATGAAGTTGCACTACTATGGTGTGCAAGATTGTCACTTGGATTTCTTTAGGTCCTATCTTGAGAATCGAAAGCAGTTTGTATATACAGAATCAGGCAATTCCTCTGTTGTAGACATAAGCTTTGGTGTTCCCCAAGGATCTATATTAGGCCCACTCTTATTTTTGATTTCAGTAAATGACCTACCTTCCAATGTAAATGTTTGCTGTGTAATGTACGCTGATGATACTACTTTTTTGTGTATTGATAATGATATCAAACAGCTTCAATCTATCACTGATGAAACACTGTCGAAGGCATCCCAATGGTTCAGTGCAAATGGCCTACTTCTCAATAGCTCTAAGACTAAGAATCTCACTCTTGGTCTAAGGCATAGATCTATCGATGCTTCATTACATGATTGTGAACATGTGAAGTTTTTAGGCATTATTGTTGATAAAAAACTTACATGGAGTCCTCATATTGATCACGTTTCCTCAAGACTTTCCTCAGCTATTTACTTAATAAGACGGCTTGTCAATTATATTCCACTAGAATCCATAAAGACTGTTTACTTTGCCTACTTCCAGTCCATTATTCAATATGGTTTAGTATTGTGGGGTAACTGTGGCAGGATCAGTGACATTCTCCTCTTACAAAAGAGGGCCGTTAGAGTCATGACCAAATCTAGTCTTCGGGCACATTGCCGGCCTTTATTTGTGGATTTGAACATTCTGACTGTGATCAACCTTTACATTTTTGAGCTTGTAAAATACATTGTCAATGAACTGCCTAACCTGACCTTAAGAGGTGACATTCACTCCTATAACACTAGGAACAAGAATGCCATTAATTATGACTATTGTAGGTTAAGTAAGACTCTTGGTAGTCATTTTGCTATAGGCCTAAGAGTGTACAATAAAATCAACCATAAACATTCAGATTCACCTAGGACAACCTTTTATCGCAAATTTTATACATGGCTTCTCAGAAACCCTTTTTATTCCATTCAAGAATTCTTGACCCTTAATGGCTGTGATATTGACTTTTAACTAGTTAACTGTTGTCTTTTATTGTTATTGTTTTTTTTTTTAAATTTTATTTTAATAATTGTTATCCAATTAATTTTAATGTTTTTTTATCCTTCAAATTTTAATTATTTGTTGTGATTATTTATTTAAGCTATCTATTCTTATTCTAGTCATTGTTATTGCTCATTGTTACTGTCTGTCACTTTTTAATAATTCTAAAAATTTCTAAAACTCAATTTATACCAGTGTTATCAACTTAATCACATTCCAATCACTTGTATGCTGTTAATTGATTTTGCAGCCTAGATTATTTAGTTGTTTACTTATTTAATTTGACTGGGTATATTTTTTTGCCTGTATTATATGACTTTGCCTATTGTACAAACAATGTATTTAATGGCAATAAACATTTCTGATTTCTGATTTCTGATTTCGGACTTTCAGCTTATTCGTAGATGTCAAACCGAATTAATTAAAATTACTTGTAGGAATAAAGAAAAAGCTTTGGGCAAAATATGTTTGAATCTGGATGTAAACTATAGGTCTTTTTTTAACTTGATCCTTCCCGAGAATTTCGGGGCGTGGGAGAGATTTAAACTGTAAAACACATTTTATTTTGACAAACATGTTCGAGTGCTAGATTTCCTAAAATAACATTGTAAAACTCATAGTAACTCAGTAACTCAGTAACTCATAGTCAGATGTAATATTTTAATGTCAAACCTATGACTTGTTAAAAAGTAATAGTTCTAAAATAAACTGGAAATAAACTATAAGGTCACGGCCATGCGAGCGTATTTCCACACACAAACGCAGAATGAAAATACGCCAAGAATATGACCAGCGTTTAAATGTAATGGGGTATGACACACGTATTGTGCTTTCCCGCTGTAGCTTTTATATAATTAAAATTTAACTAAATTCAAGCAGCGTGAAAAAACGCTCGTGTGTCCATGAACTTACCAATAGCATTTTAAAATTGACACCTTATATGTTGCCATGTGAAATAATCAGCTTGTACGCAACAGTAAAATAAAACCAAAACAACCAACAAAAAAGCAACAAATAATTGGCTTTAGCCAATGGAATGTGGAAAGTATAAACAAACACTTATCGCCACTGTTTCTATATCACTATATCACTATTTTGGGACAGGGACCTCACATAGTGGGTATTTTAACCTGAATATGAGTGAAAAATGAGTGTAGGATGGTTGTGGCGCGATCTTGTAGTCTTGGTACTGACTAAGGCCGACATTCTCTGGCCCCTCCCACGAAGGATCAAGTTTTTAAAAACGGCTATATTATAGATTTTTTAGTAAAAAACACTAATTACGAAATAATTAATAACTCATGAAATCAGTACAAAGAATAAGTTCCGTTTTCGTAATACTGTGGCTCTAAATTTTATTCTAATAGGATTTTAAACTAATCTTATTTATTTATGTAGATAAAAGAGATCCATAAAAATGTCAACAACCAACAAAGAGTGAACATAAATTTGTTAAATAGTTCAAATAAGACAATAACAACACATCTTCACCACACAATTTAGAGTAAAACACGTAAGAATGAAAACAGTTATTCCATATTTTTGTAATATACTCCAATAAGTAATAGTTACAAAAGATCAACATGATCTTGCACTTAGGCCGGTTCCTACGTGGGCGACAGATGCGACGCAACGAGAGCGACAGAAGCGACGCCAGCGACAAGTTTGCAACGCCATAATGTTATACATTGTAAATTGTTGTCGCTCCTGTCGCCCACTAAGAACGCTCCAATGCTTATACATTTGTTTGAAATTGTGTCGCTCTCGTCGCGTCGCATCTGTCGCCCACGTAGGAACCGGCCTAAATCACTTGTACTAAATCAGTTGTTGACAGAACGTGATCTAAAGTAATATCACGCTTAAAAAATATAATTTAACAAATTTTTAACACAACTACATAGTTTTCAATTGTGTTACAGTATAGGTATTTAGTTTTATTTACCTAAATGAAATCATTAATTTAAGTTTTTAATTTAATCAATTGAAAACTAACTAATTAACTATTAGTTATTAGTCATTAATTATTTTTAGTAAAGAGAATTTTAATTAAATGAGTTAGTTTTTAATTAAGTTTGTAAAATCAAACTTAATTAAAAACTAGTGACGGGTTACCAGGTATGTTTGATTTGAAACCCAAACATTTGTTTCCTTTATTGAAACAATACTGTGGGAAATATTAATTGAATAAATTGAGTTTAGTTCAACTCACGTACAGGCCTACATGTCAACTGTATTACCGTTATAGTTACAGTATCAAATATCTCTTATTAGTTTCCAAAATTTAACTAAAACTAGATAAAACTGATCAAATTTAAATTTGCCGAATTAAATTTATAATTTTGAATATTAATTCTGAAATTCCTTATAGTATAAATAATAAAATATAAAATTTTACAAAAGTAAAATAATTTTTATATGATATTTTAAGGAGTTAAAGAGACTAAATTTCGTTGTGACTAATAAATGTTGCATGTTGTAGGTTAAAACCTGTAAAAAATAACCTTATAAAGCCTTGAAATATGTTTTAACTATGAAATTTATTTAATTTAATATATTTACTTAATTGTTTTACAGTTTAGATTATTACTACTAATAATTTAAGTTCCAAACTTTATTTTGTTTTGCGTTGTTTTGATGAAGTCTTTTCCTTTATACCGGGTGTCCCATATCACCCGTAGTTCACCCCTTTTAAAATCTACAAATTAATTTTTTACAAAAAAAGATGATAATGAATAGAGCGCAATCGGTTTACCTATAATGGAACACTTTGTTTTTCTGAAAAATTAATGGTGAAAATTTAAAAAAAAAAAAGGGTGTACAGGTGGTCTGGGACACTCGGTATAAGATGTTATGGCAAATAAAGGCTATTCTTAAGGCCGTCAAACTACTGATACCGTGTGAAGTGTCAGTAACAAAGGAATTTCTTTCATCCTTTGCTATAGAAAATGCAAATTGTTCTGTTCAATATCTTGGTCCAAAGGTTTTGAATATATCCATTATACATGTCTGAGGAACTCTATTATTTTTTAAAGCTATATTTTTTACGAGTCGGTTAATTTTATTTGAGTAACCAAAACACTCCTCTATGGGATACTCAAAAGCTTCTTCATATTTACATTAATCCAAAGCAGTAACCCCAATCAATTCTACTATTTTAATATGTTATTTATTAATGAACGTAAATAAGTTCATCTCATATACGCGAAACTAGGAATTTTCTCTGAGTGAGGAAATAAGGAACTTATTCACAGATATTTGGCCAAGAAATAGAAAAAACGAATGTCAGTCCAAAATTAGAGTAACTCTAGTAATGATCTGAAACGCAACAAAGAACTTTGAGTGAACACATTTTGGTAAATTTAATTTTCCCGGATGCCTTTGTCGATTCCACTCTCCCCGTTGTGGTATCGATCAGTATTGCCCCGGAGTTCAACAGCTGGTACAATCCGCTTTGCAACGTTGGTAATCCTGTTTCCGCCAATATTTGTCCAACACCGTGTCACTAAAACATGTGATCCCTTGGCCCTTAAATCCTTTAATTTATTGTTGTTAGTGTAATGGCGAGTCAGTTTAATTTATCTGGTTGAACAAAAAACGACACCATTTCTAGATTTGATCTTCAAGTGGACAAAATAACCTTTCGACAAGTTCCATTTCATTTTTTTTAGAAAAACTAACTTTTTTGGTCTATGCTTTGAGTTTATTTCTCCGTTTGTGCAATAAAGATGAATGTAATCCTATTTTCTTTTTATTTAATTTTGTAAGAGTTTTAACTACAACTACGTTATAACCTTTAAGTTTTCTTCGCAACTGCCGCATCACCTTCACGGGTTCACATTATTTATCATAAGTATTACGTGCACCCAAAGACGAAATCTATTTATATCTTGGAAAGTTGTGTTTTAGTAAGAGTCCTCCGCATTTCCAAAAAATACAAGGAAATTACAAAACAGATTATTTCTATTCTAAGAAGTTTAGAGAAAATATTACACATTTTAAAATACAATTTAACACCAAACGAAAATATTAAATTCACAATATGTTTTCAAAAGTCAGTGAAGTCTGATAATTATGAACTCTATATTTCAAATAAATGATAATTTATATTTTTGGTAAGAACATTTGGTTCTTCTTTGTAATCAGCCCCCCCCACCCACCAGTACTACGCTACCATCTGTACAGCAACATTAAAAATATTATTTAATGTTTTTGTTTCTATTACAACTCAAAATGCGATTTCTATGATTGTAAAGATATATTTTATTACTTATAAAGATTGTTAGTTTAGGAAACATGAATTATCCACTGCATGATTATACTATTTGAAATATATAAATATCTTGATATTTTCAGTAGATTTCTAAATGAATTGTAGACCTTTGAACGTTTAGCAATATTATTTCGATTGTTTGTTTTCTTATAACAGGCTCATATGGTTTATTTAAACACGTTCGCGTCGTAGTGCGCCCGATCGGGTACACGGGTGCTCCTGTAAATGGCGGCAGTGTACCCGACGGGGTACACGCCGTACATTACGAAAGCGCGTGGTGCGCCCGACCGGGTACACTCGCTCTGTTTTCTAATACCATTGTTGACCAACACGGTCGCACTTAATATAGCTGAAATGTGTTTCCGCCCCTTTTAGAAGACCTATAGTAAGTGTGTACCTTATGGGGTACACGTTCGCATACATTTGAGGCATGAACAAAATTGAACATTTAAAATGTGTTTAATACAAAGTAAAATGACATTAAATAATTTTTCTTACATTTTATAAAGATTTTAGTGGGTATTGTAAAACAGTACAATTATATTAATTATACACACAGCTTTGCAAAACTCCAAATGTTACTTATTTTTTAGGTTGAAACAGTTCAAGCAAATTGGGGGTTAATCTGGACAGGTTTCGCAAAAAGTATTCACTCTTGTTGCTCTTTTTCTCGCCTCCTTTGCTCCAATTTCTTCCGAAAGGGCCTCGTAACATGTGCTCGTAGTGTACCCGGACGGGCGCACGCCGCCTAGGCTTGATCACTGATTCTGTACACGCGCGGTGTGCCCCATCGGGTGCACTCAATAAAACTTTATAAAATATAATTTAAAAAATATTTTAGACAAAATAATAATAATAACGTACTTTTTTATCAAAACAAAGCGAAATTAATAAAAAAAACCCAAGTACGCTTTTTTGTCATGTTCGATGTATATTGACTCTGCCAAGTACCAAAGTCAGCAATGTCACCGACGTCACAAAAAAGTAACATTGAAAACTCGAAAAATTCGAGTTCGAAATTCGAAGTTTCGAAAAATTCTAAAGTTTGAAATAATATATTAGTAGTAATATATGAGTATAACATACTTTATGGTTTACGTACCTTGATAGTACAACTGGTGTTGACTATAGTTTCGACTTCCACGAAGTCATTGTCAAAACGATAAGAATATTAAAACATTTTCCTGAATGTCGTCAAATTTTAAAACTTACACACAACAAACACACAGTTAAATACTATTAACCAATTCCGGAAGGCATCAACATGGATAAAATACTTTATTTACAGTACCATATACAATTTTTTTCCTAAAATGTGTAATGAATTTAATATAGTTAAAAAGTTGCTTTAACTCAATTAATTTTCTAACTTAATTATATATTTAAATCAGTAAGATAAAAAACCTTTTTACAGTCGTCTGAAAATTCTACTAGGCCGATTTACAGACGGGTTGTACCAATACAAAAGTTTTCATTTCTATATTAACAGGTTTTAACGAATTTCCCTATAGGGAATACGCTATTACGGTAGTAGCCATGGTAAGACCTAAGCCCCGGACCACTTTACTTCTTCATTTTGAGGTCCCCAGAAGCCAAAAACACCATTCGTTCATTTTCATATAGATCTATCTATCTGTCTATCTATCTATGTGTCCGTGGTACTGATAACTTTTAAAGGAGACCTCCGATTTTGATGAAATTTGGTATGGAGGTGTAAGACCCAGGTCTATTTTCATGAGTTCGCGAAACAGCATTTTCGGGTTATAGGAACGGGGTTTTATGTTGTTTAAAAGCGGTCAAAAATGTGTTTTTTGGCATTTTTGGACCTTAATTTTTAAAATTTATCAATTTTAACTGAAACCATTTAAATGAGCTTCAAAAAAACAAACAATTTGGTATTTTGAATTTTTATCATAGCATAACTGGTTACGGGGCAAATCCAAAAATGTGCTTTCCATGTTCTTCTTATGGGAAATCAAGAAAACCCTATATCTTGCTTATTTATTCACATAACTTAATCAAATTTGGTATGTACATTATCTATATAAGGTTTAACTTATACTTGCTTACAAAACCCATATGGCGGCAAACCTACATACTCACCCCCATGAGGTTTATAGGGAAAATAAAAATTGCCAGAGTTTGATACGATTTTGTGTTTACATTCACCAATTATTGATTAACTTAGATTTTCTAACAACACCCAATGGTAGAAAACCTACATACTCGATACTATGGTGTTTTTTATGGGGAAAGTAAATAATCTGAAATTCCATTGGAAATTCGCTGGGTGCGCAGGTCTGCTGCGACGGGGGTATTATTTTTATGTCGAACATACTTACGTTAAATCAGTCAAAAACGAAAATGAACTTTACTTATGGAGATTTAACAAATGTATGGGAAAAGCTAACATTTTTAACCCTTTTGACAGTTTGTAAAAGGTTCCTTTTTAATTCTTAAGGTTCTAAATTTCTCCATTTCATTAACATTGATAGGGGCATTCAAAATATTTTAAGTTAACAGCTGTAACGAGTAAACACGGTATTTACACCAGTGAGAGCATCTGTCTATTCATACCAAGAAGTTTGTTATTTAAAACTTGGAGGATTCACTGTTTGACGAACGGATTAAAAAACGTAAACCGTACAAATAACCTAAACTAAATTGCTCAGTATGGAGCAACAAGAACACTAGTACATGCTTAAAACGGGACACGATTTTTTGTACAAGGAACTCCTCCTACAGTATTTAGGTGAATTTAATGTTTTTGTGTCATTATGGATAGAGCTTGGCAGGAAGTTGTTTTTAAAGTAAACTGGTAAATATCGATCAAAACGGAAGGGCCCTACAAGCCCTTAAAGTTCGTTACTTGTTCATTTTATTAACATGGCTAAGGAAACCAATTTCTTTTTTTTATTTTAACAGTTGTAAAAAATAAACACAGTATACCAACAAGAGCAACTATCTATCCATAACAAGGAGGTTATGATAAACGTCGAAGAAGAGATTACAATGGTTAACTATCTATACGTAAGTGAAACATTGGTACAAAAATGTGAGCATTTCACAAGACGTAAAATAATGTGGGAGTGGTCTTAACTTAAAGGTTTCGATTTCAGGTACTAGGGACGAAATAGTGATGTATGTAAAAAAACGAAAGGAATTACAGTAATTGAGAAATCAAATAAAATTGTCTCCTTAAGAGTAGCATGGGGATCCCAAATACGTCTCCTTTGTTTACTTTAAAACATAGGTTTGGGTTTGATTTCAAAACTATAGCCAGATGATCAGGGGCGTTGCCAGAAAGATTTTAACGGGGAATGGGGGGAATCCTCAAATTTGCCAGTTCGGTTATAATTTTTTCAAATTGGTTTTTTGGTGGTTTTACAACTCTTAGGGCTAAATTTGAATGAGCCCCATAAAAGGCCATAAAACACAAGGTGGTAATATTAAATAGGCTTTTACTTTGGTAAAACCTTATTTTATCAATGTAATTAGGCATGTTATTAATCAATATATGTCATACACTTATTGTAACCCGAGGGCTTTTTTAGTCGGAACTTTAGTTACAACTTTTAACCGATTTTCAAGTTTAGGTTTCATTGGATAGTGTTTTAATTGTTCCCGCCAAAAATTTATGAGAATTCCTTAACACTTCCATTAACTTTTAATAGTTTCCATAAAAAAAACATGGATTTTCGCACTATATCAAGACTACAGAGTGTGTTAGCGTAAATAATAGCTACTATTGAATAAAATAGCTTTTACAAATGATATTAATGATTCATTAATAAGGCTATAAAGTTATAACATTTATTTTTTATTTTAAAGATTAAAATTGTTAAAATTCTATTTATTTTTTTTCAATTGAAGGTATTTTAGAGAATTTCCCTATAAGGAATACGCTATTACGGTAGTAGCCAAGGTGAGCCTAAGCCCGGGACCATGTTACTTTTTTTAAGGTTTCCAGAAGCCAAAAACACCATTCGTTTATTTTCATATACATTTTAATATAATTGAGATGTATATAATAACTGCACAAAACTCATATTTATAGTTAATATACTCATCTGACGAATATTTGGATGTGAGACACATATATATAATATATATATATATATATATATATATATATATATATATATATATATATATATATATATATATATACAATTTATAAAAGACTAAAAATCCCATAGTACCCCTTAGATTTAATTTTAATTCAAACATCGCGTTTCGGCATTTATGCCATTTTCAAGTGTGTATAAATAAATATATAAATTTATATAAATTTATGTATCCGTGGTACTGGTAAAATTAGAAGAGACCTCAAATTTTGATAAAATTTTGTGTGGAGGTGTATGACAAGGTCTGTTTTTATGAGTTCACGAACACGCATGAAAATTTGTTTTGTCACTCGGTGGGGTTTAACTGATAACACCCATATGCAGGCAAATCTACAAACTTACCCCCACGGGGGTTTATGGGGAAAATTCAAAGGATGATGAATATTGATATAACTTGGTTTTTACCTTATAAACATTACTTTTTCTAACAAGTAACATATTTTAACAACATCCCATGTCAGTAAACTTGCATCCTCATTCCTATGGTGTTTTTAGGGGAAAAACAAAATATCAAATTCCCTTAGGGATTTGCTGAGAACGCAGGTCTCCTGCGAGGGGGTATTATACTCTTGTTATCATATTTAACTCATTTTCAGCGAATTTCCTTTGCTTAGTAGTCTTAAATATAAAGGGGACCATGAGACATTACATTTGTTCGATGTATTTATTTATTAACTGTATATTTTATAAACTTTTCTTGCAATAACACCTAAAATTTATTAATGATTAAAAAAACTTTCCAGTTACGGACCAAACGGAATGTGCACGTGTTCTATTATAAAAGGCAATCAAATTCTACCAACCATTCATTCAAAAGCCTGGAATGGGGACGCTCTGGGATGAAATTCCCAATCTAGGCCTTTTATGTTTGGTAGCTGACGATGGTTTATTACACTCTTTCTTATTCCCCCTCATTTTTGTATGTAAGGTCTAATTTTGTTACTCATTTTAGTATTTATTTTGTTCATTTGTAAGAGCTAACAACTACATTTTTCTTCAATAAGCCTTAGGTTAAGCCAAAGTTCTTTATTTGCCATAAAATTTAAAAATCATGGGCAAGAGTCAAATATTAACTATATTATTAACAAATATTAACTAAAACATAAAATTAAAAAAATTAAAATACCTCAACAACAGGCTACAAAAATAAAACAGTCCTTTCATTTCTTTAATTGTTGTACATAATCGTGAACAAAACAATATTCTTTAGAATTTAAAAACCTTTTTAAAAAACATCTGAACATTTTTATGTTAATCTCTTTTTTTGAATGGATGGTAGAGCACTGAATAGGATTATACATGATTGATACATTTGTTTTTCGCAAAAAGAGGTGTGGTGGGTTGGTGGAGGGATATTGGTTCTATTTGGGAGGTTGTATGAGTGGCAAGGAAATTAGTGGGAAGTGAAAAGGTGGCTATTGCGCTTGAAAAAGGTAAGACCTTCCAGAACGTAAATGAAGAGAAAGGTTCGGAGGTTGTTGGTCTTAAAGTGCAATTTTGCAGGATTCCGAGTACTTAAGGCCAAGAATGTGTCTAAGAGCTTTCTTTTGCATAAATATTTTAAAGTGTTTTGACGCTCTCTGAACCCCAAGCAGGGACATAATAAGCCATGTACGGATACAGACAACCGTAGTATGCAGTTAGTAAAACATCCGTTTTTGCAAAATACGTAAGCCTGCGAAGAATAAAATTGTAAGAGTTTAGTATTTTTTCAATACTTTTTCGATGTAAGATGAAAAATTTAACTCGTCATCAGTGATTAAGCTCAAATAATTAACTTCATGGCAAGCTAGCTTCGGCATCTACAATGAAAATGCTATTGGATGACAATGAACCAGAAAATGTTGGTTCCCCAACATGTACGTAGAATATATAAAATATTGTTTCACTTGAAGATTTTAATAACTTATGATGCTTCAATGTTTCGTTGAGTTTCAGTAAAAATTAAAAACTTTAATATTTTAACTTTTTAGGATTTTATTCAATTAAATATCTTTTTTGAATTTTTTTAGGAAAATAAATAAATATTATTTATTTGCATTAAAAAGTAACATCATCTAAATACGTCGAAGAAAACTTTATAGAAATTTACTTGGTTATACTTGTCCAAGTAACGATTCATAAACTTTTCTCTGAATAAATAATCAGTAAATTGTGGAAAACCACACGACAGTTTACTTAAAGACAGTTTATTTTGTTATTTATTTTTATACCGCTATGCACATGATTAAAGTTTATAATCGGTCTGTTTTGAGAAAGACTATATTCAGTAATGTGCAAAATTATAAAGCGCTGCCTCGCTCGTGTAATGGGCACTTTGTTAAAATGCAGTTCACAAAAGTAAATTTTACCAACAACTGGAAATTTCAAATATTTATAACTCCCGACTTTTACATTAAGAACTACCAAATTTTAACAAAAGTCTGAATTTTTTTAATTAAAGGGTCATTAAATTAATTTCATAAAACCCAACACAAATCAAGTTAGATAACCTAACAAAGTAATAATCTGGTGGATAATTTGGAATACCTAACGAATCGCGTCGACATACACTGTGATTGAAAAGTCCCGGAACGGTGAAACATAATTCGTACCACTTTAGATAAAGCAATGAGACTTGGTATATCAATAATAGCCATAAATGTCTACTCTTTTAAGCAATTATCACTTTTTTATCCGTTAAGGGGGCGGACCACGAGGAGTCAGACAAAATTCTTAAATAGCAGCATAGGTCAAGTTTGGTATTAAATTAAATAAGACATCAAACGGATGACCGAGACGGGAATGGCAGGTAAACAAAGTTTCCAAAGTAAGACTGAAGAAAACTGACAGGTCTCATACCAAGAGCTGGTCAATCGAGACGACGTGGGATATGTAAATATGTAAATATTCCATTAAAATCATAGGGATGGGTAAAACTTAAAAATGCAATAACTTTCTTAATACTTAACCCTTTGACGTCGGGTTTGTGCACTCCAAAGGCAAAGACGTTTAAAATGGCATATGATGTGACAAAGGCCAAAGAAGTTTAATTTTACACACCCTTTAAGAGTCATCTTCACCCCTGAGCGAGTAACCCATTGTTGCGCAGTCGGCAATGTTAATCATACGGCTTTTATGCTAAAACATGGTCTTGTATTCCCCTGTTTCGGGCGCCGTTTTTCAACCGATTTTCTTGAAATTTGGTAAGTGTTTAGTTGAATAGTTATATTAGGTTTCTCATACCTCGAAATTTTGAAAATTTAACAAAAATTACTCTCTGTGGCGTCGCAAAGTAACTCGATTTTCCTTAGTTGATATTTCAAAATTTAGTAAAATTTTCAAAATTTCAAGGTATGAGAAACCTAATATAAGTATTCAACTAAACACTTACCAATTTTAAAGAAAATCGGTTGAAAACGGCGTCCGAAACAGGGGAATACAAAACCATGTTTTAGCATAAAAGCGTATGATTAACATTGCCGATTGCGCAACAATGGGCTACTGGCCTAGGGGTGAAGATGACTCTTAAAGGATGTCCCTCTTGGAAGTCTAACAGAAATCTGCTTTGGCCCTTGTCACATCATACATAATTTTAAACGTCTTTGCATTTAAAGTAATAAGCCTCAAACCCAACGTCAAAAGGTTAAGTATAAAGAAAGTTATTGCATTTTTAAGTTTTGCCATATGATATTAATGGAAACTTTGTTTGCCTGCCATTTCCGTCTCGGTCATCCGTTTGAAGTCTAGTTTTCGGCATTGTACTCTGCTAAGTAAGACATTTAATTTAATACCAAACTCGACCTATGCTGCTAAGAATTTTGTCTAACTCCTCGTGGACTTAAAAGGGTAGACATTTATGGATATTATTGATATACCAAGTCTCATTACTTTATATACAGTATAATGGTAAAAAAGATTTTACCGTTTCAGGACTTTTCAATCACACTGTATAGGAAACAAATTTACTACCTAATAACCGTAACTACTTATCATCAACATGAGTATAATATCAACAACAGTTACTACCTAACTTGGCGATTACATATAAAAACCAAACGCCTTTCAAACCTACACGATCAAACCTATTTATAAACTATAGGTGGTTGTTAATAATTGAATACATTTTTAGATTAAATAAATAAATAACCAAACGTAGTTTCATTAAATATGTTATTAAAAACTGTTTTTATTATAATACAATACATTGGTAACCCTTCTCTTATGTTCCTAGATGTTTTAAACTTATTTGCGTACACTCAATACTCGACATGACCTCCGAAAGAATAAGGGTGTAATATCACGGGGTAAAGAGGGTAGCAAATTTTTGTAACGTTTTACAGATTTTTTATAACAACCTTTTATAATTAAAGACATTTGTGGCCCTATGGTTACGTTTTGCAGTTGCTTTATAAAATTGTTTAAAATTTGGTGTTTAATAAAATATTTTTTTCATGTTTCGACATTGGTTTTCTATTTATTTGTTTAATTTTAAGATGTGTCCAATAATTTATAACCACCCATTATTTTGAAAGCTAAGATGTTAAATTTAAATACAATGACAGGTCATTTTTAGAGATAGCCTATTACAAATAGTTTGGCAATTTTCCCAACCCCTATTGACCAAATGTACAAATTATGTTTTATTGTTTGTCTATGAATATTCAAGTTATTTTTTATTAATAAATTAAGGTTACACAACTAATGTAAGAGCTAAGAAGTAAGCGTGGCATATTAAAAAACACAAAAAACCAAAGTCTTGAGAGAAATTTCACTTGAGACTTGGAAGGAGATACTTTAAGCAATGTTGTGAATTGCTTTGTGATACCGTAGTTGTGGTTGAATGAACCACTATAGAGTTTACTACTAAAGACCAAAATGTCATAGGAGAATTAGTTCCTGCAGCTTAATAAAAAGATTGAAATCCGGAAAAGGCTCCTCAAATAAAAATAGCTTTATGCCTTTTATGACTGGAAAAATTGTTATGTTTAAAATTCATAAATTGGTTATTTAGTTACACTTATAAGGATAAAAAAGTATTATCGAATTTCAATATAGTTTTACTAAGATTCTTGTTATTGAACTCATCGCAATAATTGGAAATAAATATTTAAGCGCGAAATAAAAATATAACTGACATCCTTACAGCTTCAAAACTAAGTGAAAAAGAAAAAACTGTATATAAACTTACCAGTATAATAATACTGTATTTTTAACCTTTATATAATAAACCAAACCCAGTTGACGTACCTTCAGCAAAGAACCGCTAAAGGTCCATATCCAGTGCACTGTTCCACACCACAACGTTAACTGTCAGAGCGCCGTGCAACAATGGCTCTCGGAACCACCTTCGGGCGTCTCCGGCTCGCCTCGGAGCCGCTCGGGCATCTTCGGCCACCATCGGCGCGATTGATCGGCAACGTAATGGCGAAGTGCTAATCAGCCATATTAATCGGCAACTTTCCACGGTATATAATCTCATTAGTCTCAATCACTTAAGTAACCGTCAGTTATCCAAGTCGCAGTTCAACGACCGTTTCTTCAGCTCCTCTTCGGAATTAAAACTTTGTAATTCTCACTCTTTAATTGTATTCAGCCATTTTTCATCCGTTGACTTAGACGGCTTTCAGTATTTTCTTTGTCATTTTATTTTCTAATTTGTCTTCGTTTTATCGACCTTTGAGAAGGCTTATAAGTTTCAGGTTCTTTTGTTAATATATGTTTAAAGAGCGTTCGAAGTCAAACAAGGATATGATTTGGAAAGTTTTTTTAATACTCTAGCTGATTTATTAAATTACGTACATAGTTCAAAAACACATGTTGCAAAGAACGATAAAAAGATGTTGTAAAGAACACATATAAAAAATGATACATTACTTGAATTCTTACTTGAATACTTGAATACTTTTACTCTTTGTATGCCCTGAATCTTTATGTGTGAGAATGTCACATTGTTTTATGATTGAGTCAAAGTCTCAATATACCATTTTCTTGTATCAGGTCATATTGAATTTTCAATTAATTATTCATAATTTGAAACTATCTTTATCTAAATGTTCTTGTTGAGAATGAACTTCACAGATTCTCTATATTAAAACACTTATGAAAATGCTATATTTAATATTCTACATTTTTTCTAAATCTACTAAGTAGTTTCTATCCAACATAAGCTTTGGCCTTTTGTATAGTGAGGAAATCTTTGAGTGTTTACGAAACCATTGATTAAAATTTTAAAATACTCAAGAATTAAAATGTCTTAAATTGATTTATTAAGAACATTAAAATTATCATTTACTCATAAAATTACTTCTTTCCAATATGGCAGGAAAAAAATAAAATTGTCAAGAATTTTTTGTGATTGCGAAAAAATGTTCTTAAATCATCAATTAAAGGCAGTTTGATACTTGAGTATATTTTATTTTAATCAATGGTTTAGGATATATGAGTAGATAAAGTTTGCCTCATGTTATTCTTATGGAACTAAAAATGAAATTTAATTGCCTCTAGCTCCCTAACCCATAGGTTTAGAGAAAAATGGCAAAGAATACAAAAGCATTAAAATTACATGAGAATTTCAAAAACACCATAAAATGTAGGGTGTTCCGTAAGAAATTTTAAAGTTGGCCGCCATATTGGAAAAATGGCGGGAAATTTTGAAAACTGAAATAGATACCTGGAAGCAAAATATAAAAGTAAAGGGGGACCCCCACAAGAAGTATACTGTCAGATATAGAATAAAAAGTTAGCTATTGAATCACTTTAAAAAAAACTCACCCTGTATAATTTCGAATGCATGACAAAGTTTTAATTAAGGTAAATTAGATTCACTATGCAACACATTATAAACACTGAATGCATTGTGAAAGCAAAGTTATGGTATAAGCATATTCGGTCCAAATCATAACAGACGTATTTCGTTGAAATGTTATCTGATTATGTATGCAAATTATTGGGTTTCATTCGGTTTAGCTCGTTCTACCTCTCTCCTCAGTGGTACATTAGGTTATTTCATGCAAATAAGCGTTTGCTCTAACCAAGTAAAGGTACTTAGAATCCTTTACCAAAATTAATTATTAATTACTAGGGGGCCTGTGCAGCGCAATGCGCTGCATTTATTATGGTACCTAGTGATCAAACTTTTCTCCATGGTAATACTTTGAAAAAAATTTCACTATAGTGAAAATCAGATAGAACATTATTGGTGTTTCATCAATTGATCTTCATTACCAATTTTCCAACTTCCCAATGTGATAGTGTTGAGATGTGATGCTCGGTCTTTCAGATCTGAATTAGCTAAGATTACGTAGTTGGTTTTTTTTTTTTTTTTTTTTTTTTTGCCGATATGTCTTAGGGCCTTTGTCTAAACCCTCCTATAAAATTTAGAATAAATTCACAGATGTTGGATTCACATAGTTCATCAAACATATAACGTAAATGACAACAGAATAAAAATCAACATTCCATTACTCCCCGGTCCAGTATGAGTTATCCACAGCACTCACTGTGGCTGTTCTTGTAGTACTACTGTATGAGGTAGTCAATGACATACGGAATGAGTCCACATTACTATTTATGTCTAAATCCTCTTTAACTTAACTTTTCATGACATTACAAAATTTAAATAAAAACATCACAAAAATTAAGAGAATATACATCTTTGTTGGTGTGGTCCGCTTTGTTTTTAGTGGCATTTTTATTTTGGTTAAAATTTCTCTTTATAAAAACCATTTTTGTAATAAGTTTGTTTTCTATACTGGAGGTAAAAAAAACTTTTAAATGTCGTCTTTTACACAGGTTTTTTAATCAATCAATCAATTAACATTTATTCGGCTGACAATTGAGAAATTGCATAAGCCTATACATCATAAACCTATCTATAATACCTAATATTAATTTAAACTTCATAATTTTTTAATTTATACTGTAAAAGTCTTCCATTGAATAAATTCTCTTGTCAATAGTATATCTCCTTAATTTCTTCTTAAATGTGTTTGTGTCTGAATTCATATTCTTAACATTCAGTAGGAAGGAAGGTTAATGTAAATTTTGGTTGTAGTTATATTTAATATGATTTTCATAAAATGGTGTTCTAGGATAAATGGCTGAAATTTTATTAGTTTTTCTGAGATTCATGTTTGTGTTATTGGTTTCTATCGTATGAATTTTATGTGTAATGAATAATATATGTAGCGTTCTGCTTAAAACATGGTTATACTATAATAGTAAATAAAAAGTTATTACACTTACAACCAACTATCCCTTTTCCTTATAGTTTATAGCAGTTTGAAAACCATGCACACAAATTTAGTGATCTATGTTAATATTTGTTACCTTTCATTATTGTTTTAATACCAGTCGGACGACCAATAAGACCCATGTTAAAAATTTCAATTTCCAAAAGTGTTTTCGTAAACAAAAATTAATTTTTCTAGGGTCAAGTTACAAAATTTATTTTTGTGCCCAAATACGCGTTAATAAAACTTTTAAGCAAAATCTACCAGATACATTTTGAGAAAAGGTTAAAAGCTCAGGTTAGACACTCCTCGTATTAAAGTAGGAAATTATGTTGATATTTCAGTACCAGTTCAATTTGCTTCTATTCAGCTTTCAACATATGTGTTTGTTTGTTTAACTATCAACAGCTGTTTTATTTAGCAATTCAATATAAATTGTTCCCCATGTTAATCTTATGGACAAAAAATGAACTTTGAGAGCTTCCCGTGGGCTTCAGAATTAAAATATCAAAAATCTAAAACCTTATTGCAAAACTACGAACTGAGACCATTCTTTTGACACCTCAAACTTTAAAATTGGTCCAGTAATAAGGGAGGAGTAGTGTTAACAAAAAAAGGGCATCACGTATTATATATATAGATAGATAAATTTAACGAGAAAACTTGATACATTCCCATAAGACTGGGATGAAAAATTGTATTTAAGGTCTTAGTTTAGAATTTAATAAGTTATTACAAATTATAATCATTAAGTTGTTTTGTTATACATTTTATTGATTGATTTAAATACAAATTCATAATTGTCCAATGTTATTGTTTAAAATCTAAAAAAATACATCATCAACTAACTGTAACCATTATTATTCTGTATATAAGGTAAAGGCATTAAAAACTTAAAAAGTGTTTTATTAATACTTTTTCATCTTTTACCGTTTGGGTAAAATCTTGTAGAGAAACACATGAAGTGTAACTTTTCTTTTGTAGGAATTTTCGTAATAACAGTGTAAAGTATTTGTCCGAAATGTAATTTATAATTTTAGTTAGTTAGTGCATAGACCCAGACAACGACAAAGCAAATCACATTTCATAAAAATTAGGTATAGTGTTGCTGGGAACCAAAATGGCGGATTACCGCGAACTGTAACAGGAGTGGCACGTGATAAAATGCGCCACGATATAAGCTCAATACCTTCATTCCCACGAGAACGAAATCAGAAACTTGTCAACGCTGCACCACGCCGCCATGATGGTCACCCGTGGGGGCAACTAACGGTGACGACATCATGGCGGCGTGGTGCAGCGTTGACAAGTTTCTGATTTCGTTCTCGTGGAATGAAGGTATTGAACTTATATCGTGGTGCATTTTATCGCGTGCCACTCCTGTAACAGTTCGCGGTAATCGCCATTTTGGTTCCCAGCAACACTATACCTAATTTTTATGAAATGTGATTTGCTTTGTCCTGGGTCTATGCACTAACTAACTAGAATTATAAATTACATTTCGGACAAATACTTTACATTTGTCGTTGTCTGGGTCTATGCACTAACTATCTAGAATTATAAATTACATTTCGGACAAATACTTTACAACAGTTACATAATTTCGTTACATAGTTTTAGAGTATGATGTTAACGTGATAAAGCTGCTGTTATATTTTCCAATGGAATGTTTCTCTGGCAGGAGTATGTATCCCGGAAGGAGAGCTTACCCCGGCGGGAGTGTTTCACCCGGCGGGAGTAGATACCCCGGTGGGAGTGGATGTCTTGGTGGGAGTGGATATCCTGGCGGAAGTATTCATCCCGGCGGGACTTTTTAATCAGTTGGAGATTTTTACCCGGTGGGAGACCTTGACCCGCCGGGAAATTACATGACCCAGTGGGCAACCTTACCCTGGCGTGAGTAGATATTCCAGCGGGAGAATTTGATCAGTTAGACATTTTTGCCCCGCGGTAGAAGACGGTACGAGGTATCCCGGCAGGGGAACTTACCCTAGCGGGAAATGGTATCCAGTACCAATACCAGTATAACCATAGGCGTAATATTTTAGAACGTTCTGTATCTCATATATTAAGCATATAGTCAATATGTAGTTTGCATGAATTTAAACTGTACAATAATTTTCTTTACCAATCTATTTTCCTATGATTGTCTCCTGACGAACATTTAGATAACTATCTGTTTAGCTATTGATTGGATAGCGCTTAGCGTGAGGATAGTGATTCGTAGATAATTTGTAAATTATGTACAAAGCACTATCCTGAAAACTATCGCTTCATTGACTATGTATTGCATATAATCAAAGCTGAGCAACGTGTACATTGCAACGTGGGGGGTTGGGCCGCCCCTTCAATCACTTGTAGTAGGCAATCTGATGGCTGCATCAATATTGCGTCGCACAGTCTAAAGGCGCCAATACAGTTACTGATACCGTTATAGAGTAGGCCTAACTCGTTACAAAACTCAACTTAAACTTTTAGTATACAATATGCATAGCTGTTTTAGCATAGCTAAAAGAGAAATAATGTTTTTATTTAATTCAATTTCAGGAATAAACCAATGTTTTTACAATAATAAAACTAGTTAAGTTAGCTTAGGTCTATATTCTTTGTACCACAACAACAAAATTTAATGATATTTCGATTTTTCATCGATTTATTAAGAGTTGAAGTTATAGGTCATAATTAATTTTCAGTATTTATTACACGTAACTTACAAGATGTACGTATGATCCGTCATTATTTTAAGGTAAAGATTTCATTCCAAATAGCTTTTAAAAATATTTAACTTGTTTTATTTGAATATCAAGTCAAAAGTAAACAGATCTATTAGAAATTTTACCTATATTTTGATCACTGGAAAGGGGAATATGGTCTACAATAGCTATTTGTGAAATAAGAGCGTAAAGTACGTCATTGCCACCTGAGAATTGTTGTGAGATGGCCGCACGAAGCGTCAGCTGAGTGTGGCCAAACAATTCGAGAGCGGCAATGACTATTTGCGCTCGTAATACACACAAGATTTTTCCTACCAACATAATTGTTACAATTTTTATGTTTTATTGTATACAAAATATCATTTAGATTATTTTTTATTTGTTTCCGTTGGAACATAATGTTAACTATCAAACATAACCTCAATTAAAAAAGAAGCAATTACTAAACGACAACAATGAATAACAGCTGTAGCATGGTTTGTAATAACAGCTGATTAAAAATTGCTGTTTGATCTAGCGTGCGGTAAAGAATCATTGCCGCTCTAGAGTGGAAAAGAAACGGAAACCGGAAATGAACTGTTTTGCATAGGGGTTACAGGTGTGGCAATGCAATTATTTCCATGCAGTGGTAGGAAAAGATATTTTTCGCTCTCGCAGCTATCGATTTTGTAGAAAGATCATATTCAAAACAAAAATTCCTACGGTATAAAAACACAAATTTTAAAGTTTCTCATGATTTAAATTCAGCGCTGCATTTGTCTAGAGGCACAAAGATTACCATATTTAAGAATGAGTAAAACTAGCCATGGAGATAGTTGGAGTTTGAAAACAATTGAATTGGAGTTCCCAACTTGATGGTTCACAGTTAGGGGCACCACTTGCCCAAGTTATATTCAATTCTGATTCAGTTTCTACTTGTGTTTGTAGAGGAGAATCGCTCAGAATATTAATTCTCTTTTGCAACTTACAAGGAATTGTTAACGCAGAATTTTTGCTATGTATTTAAAAATGTAAAACTATAAACATGGTTATAGTATTTTTACATTACTCAATAAATTTCTTAAGAATTTAGAGCAAAAATTAGGTAGGTCATAAGGATTTCACTAATTTAACATGTTTAATTTTTGTAAGTTAAATATGGTTTTTTTGCAAAATACAAAAATATTTTAAAATTAATTACTTTGTACATTTTAAATGAGTTTTTGTGAACGCTATCAATATTAAGTTTTGTTTTATGACTTTTTCAAAGTTTTTCTGAGGAAATGTACTATTAAGCCGTCACAAGATCTTGGTAAAACAACATGATAGTGTGTGAATTTGAATTTGTTAAAAAAAATTATGGGTTAATACTGTGAGCATGCAAAGAACTATTAATTAGTTTATTTTACATAGTTAACTGTGATTACATGATGTAAACAATATCAATTTTTTACATGGTTCGCTTTTAGAATAAAAAGAGTTTATGCTAATTTTTGCATTAAATTTTTCTTCTTTACTATCTGAAAATATGAATCATGTCCTACAGATACTTCATAGTTTGAGTTTCTGAAAAGCTATAAACACCCATAAAGTTTATTCGAAAGTTACTTTTATCAACCTAAATAAAAAAGTTACTGTGTAGGAATTTAGTACATACTAAACTATTTACTTAACAACATTTTTCATTATTTTCATCAAAATAGTTTAACTAACCTTGTAAGCCAAGTTTCTACACGCCACTAACTACTGTAAGCCACATCAGAATTACTAATTCCCCGGGCCTACAGACGGGAGCAGCTGACATTATTGCGGTCCAAGTTGGTCTAATTTGGCTCCGAGTTTGACAACAACCCTAAATTAACCATCCCCTTCTCAACTGGAGCTCCGAACAACCCCGTCACCTTCTTCGCTACATCCCTTCAAAAGTGGTCAAACTTCATGAAAATCTGCTGACTTGTTTTATCATTGTTTCGTATTTTAAATGTTTTCTTTCAGTGTAAAATTAATGACGAAGTGGTAAGTACTTTGTCCCTAAATATACACTGTTTTTACATTCTACTAAATTATTATGACACACGTTCACAAATGATCACAATGATCACAAATGATTTCGATCAGAAAGCTGAAAAAATTATCATCAATATAAGAAGAGATACATAACATAGTTACTCCTTTGGCATAGTTTACTCATTGACGAGTGTCTTTGTAAAGTTGATGTTTTTTTTTCAATACAAGTAGCCTACTTTTTGCAAAAGTTATCATTAACATTAGGGTCCAGTCGACATTGGAATGTTTATGTTATTTTATTTCATCGTTGATGATTATCAAATTTACATTGCTTTATGTTTTACTGTTCTAGTCATTAGATACATTTTATACATTATAAATATTGATGTATTTCAATTATAAGTTTTATATTGTACTAGCTGTTGCCCGTCATGGCTTTGCCCGTGATTGAATTTATTTTATAGATATTAAAGTCACTTTAAAGAGCAACAAAATTTTCTTCCTTAAGAATTCGATTGAAACATTGACGTAGTGAGGCGGAGCCCTGAAGGAATTTTTCAACACCTTTTCTAAGTGAGCACCTATTAGCAAAGAGGAACGTCCACGTTAAATTTCAACCCCGTAGGATCTATGGTAATTTTGAGGTTCTGTGGGGCGGAGCAATAAAGGAAATTTGGAAAAAGCCCATTTCTTATTGAGCCCCTAAGAGCAAAGAGGAACGTCCACGTCAAATTTCAACACCCGTATAGGCCCTAGAGTAATTTTTAAATCGTGTGGAGCGGAGCCCTAAAGGACCTCAAAAATAAGGTTTGCAAAACCTTTCTTAGTGAGCACCTAAAGAGGAACGTCCACGTTAAATTTCAACCCCATTGGATCTATGGTAATTTTGAGTTTCTGTGGGGCAGAGCCCTAAAGGAAATTTGGAAAATGCCAGTTTCTTATTGAGCTCCCATGAGCAAAGAGGAAAGTCCACGTCAAATTTCAACCCTGTATAGGCCCATGAATAATTTTGAAATCGTGTGGGAAGGAACCCTAAAAGACCTCAAAATCTATATTTGCAAAAACTTTTTTAGTGAGTACCTATTAGCAAAGAGAAACGTCCATGATAAAGTTCAACCCAGTAGAATTTATAGTGATGTTGAGGTTCTGTGGGGCGGAGCCCTAAAGGAAATTTGCAAAACTGTTTCTTAGTGAGTACCTTTTGATTAGAGGAACGTCCAAGTAAAATTTAAACCAAGTATTTCTTTGTAAAATTTCCTTGAAAATGATATAAAGATGGATCTTTTTGGTCCAAAATTAAAGGTGTAGCGGAGGTTTCAAATTTTAATATTAGTTTTATGCGGATAAAAATCCAAGGTGGCAGTTTCAAACGCCTGCCATCATACTCAATCAGACTTCCATGTTTTAAAATTCTGTTATAAGATCAATTTTCAAATTGAATCAGTTTTTCTGTCACGTTGACACCATTTGTATGTGGAATATGCTAATGAACTAAGGGTGTTTTCTCGATCGCAGTTTATAAGCAAATCCAACACAGAGACATAGGGACGCTTGCATACTTGTCACCTAGAATACCAAATTTGTTTTGCCCAGTCAGCCAAGTGGATTATAAACCTCTAGAAATTCAAATGCAGAAACCTTTTTGCTGATTGATCCGTCTTCATAGTTTCCTCGTCACTTTCCTGAGTAAGGTTTTATGATCCAAAACAACACCACATTTTTTACAGTTGCTGATAACTGTGTAGGTCTATTTGTTACTTTGTTTTATTATCTAAAAGATTTATTGAAAATATTTTAAGCAAATATATTGACTATGATCACCACACAAATGTTGTAAACAGGATTTAATGCTGTGTGATTGAAGTGTAATTTAGATGTGATTTTAATTAGTTAATAGGCCAACCTAAAGATTGCTGAGCATTCCAACTCGCTCTAAAATATTATTTTAAAAAATGTAACCTACAAAGAGGAGCATCACAGAAGAGAGATAAAGAGAAAATTGGTTATTCTATATAAATAATTAAAGTATCCTATTTAAATTTAAATTGATATATATATATATATATATCAATTAACATTAGTCCGATCAAGACCAAATTTGGTAGAGATGTGTAATCTTACGTTTATTTGGATGAGTTCGTAAACCTATCGACCTATCGGACATATCGACCTATCGGAAGGGGTTATTTTGGGGAGTTTTGTGCCCCAAAAAAGTGTAAATTTTTTAAATTTTTAAATTTTCACCACTGAATTTAACTAAAAAAACACAAAATTTAGTACTTTGAAGCTTTTCTCTATCTCCTTTAGTTGCCAAGATATTAAAAAGCCTAAAGACAGTATGTTGTATTTTGGGGCTCCAATGTTAATCTTATGGAGAATAAGGATGTGTTAATATTTCACTTATTAACCAAATATTTTTTACGAAACTTGGTATTTAGCTTCATTTGGTTGAGATTCGTCCATTTATGGTAAAACTTCGTGGTTTTTGTAGTTATTATGGCAGCAAACCTGCATACTCTTTTCCCATGATAATCATATGGAAAATAGGCAAATTCCTTTATTTATGGACAGATATTGATGAAGTTTAGTATATGATACATATGGTCCAAATACATTTTTTATTCTTAAAATCTACTTTTAGTGTCCCTATGGCAGCATACCTGCATACTCTTTCCCTATTTAAGGAGAACAGACATTTTATTCCCCTACTTATGAGCACGTAATGAAATTTATAGTATTAGTATAGGATTATTATTGGCACTTTTTTTATATAGTGCATTATTGCCAATTTTTAAAAGTTATAATTAAATGGCCATCTTAACCCAAAATATCTGTTTAATAACCAGCTACCCTTATGATCAAAATATTTATACTGCGACATCTGTTCAATCACACGTGTAGATAAAAAATCTTCTTCCCATTAGATTAACATTGTAACATAGTGCGAAGCCAGGTAATTTTTTATAATTAATTCTAGTATTTTTTCTTACGTCCTTGGCCCTCAAGCTTAAAATGAGCCATCATATTTTACCCTATATTTTCCAACTCGAGATATTTCATGGGGACCGATTCGCTTACGGAATTATAAGAAGATAAAACATGTTCTATTGTCTTTTAATTATTGTTCTTTAATTTATTTTGTTTTATGTTAACTTTTTTGTTTTATGTAGTTAACTACGCAGTAGACATTACCCTACTACTGTTTGCCAAGTTCAAGAAAGAATAAAACAGTTTTTCATGTCAGAAAAGAATAAAATTCAAACATTGTTGAGCATCTTAGTTTCGAACCCTTTAAAGATAACTGAGTTAAGTAGAAAGAAACTCCTTCTTTCATAAGTCAATTACCATGCTTCTTTTACAGTAATCCAATCAAGTGACGTTCAATTGGAGAGGAGAAGCTGAAGACTCATTTTATTCTAAACTTTTTGGAAAAATTACTTTAAATAATGTAGTGAGGGAAATTTAAAATTATGCTTTTCTTCTAGAAAACTTAATTTTTGTTGCAAAAAACTACTACAGTTATCGTTATAAATACGTTTACAGGTCAATATTAAAACAAAAGCATTGTAAGATCAAAAATAAAAATTATTATAAACCAAGTGTTTTTTTTTTCTAACAATATATATGTTTCTTTAGAGGTACACTATTATCTTATTAAGATCAAACATAAATTACATTTACTTGACTTTTATTATATTTAGCGTTAGTCACTTTTAAAACAATAAGTTTAAATGTATTGGTACTTGAGTGCATTGTTCACCGGCTTCTGTTTCAATTAATTTATTGATAGAATAATGCAAAGAAGCTGACTTTTTATCATTTGAGTTTTTCCAGTTATTTTAACCTTACTCTTTAATTAGTTTATTCTAATCGTCTTATTATCAGTCAAAAACATTTAAATGGTGTAGGTTAGAAAATACAGATTCACCGCTTGCAGTGAGGATGTGAAAAACTTGCTTTCATTTCGTTATAATCATATAAAAACCCCTATTACATGGCTCGATGCGAGGAAGTTGAAGTGGTCTGTTCACAACTAGCAAAAGACTCCAATTTCCCCTGTTCATACATTCTCAGTTCGTAGTTTTGCAATAAGGTTTTAGATTTTTGATATTTTAATTCTGAAGCTTACGGGAAGCCCTCAAAGTTCATTTTTTGTCCATAAGATTAACATGGGGAACAATTTATATTGAATTGCTTAATAAAACAGCTGTTGATAGTAAAACAAACAAACACATGTCAAAATGTAGCTGAATCAGGGCTGGGGAAAACTGCTGTAATGTAATAGAGTTTGTTTATATTTTCTCCACAGTCCTGTAGCTGAATAGAACCAATTGAACTAATGAATGGTACTGAAATATCAAAACAATTCCATACTTTAAGGAGTGTCTATGTGTTTAACAAAATTGTAAGTTCTACTTTATCCTCAAAATGTATAGCTTTTGCTTGAACTTTGTACTTATATTTATTTGGGCACAAAAATAAATTTAGTAACTTAACCCCAGAAAAGTTGATTTTCCTGTACAAAAACAAGATTGGAAATTGAAATATTTGATTTTCTTGTGATTATCAGATTGGTATTGAAACAACAACGAAAGTTAACAAAAATTAGAATAAACACCTAATGTTTGTGCATGGGTTTTCAAACTGCTGTGAGCTAGGAAAAGGAATGTAAATTGGTGTAAATTAATTAACCTGTTTACTGTGATAATATAACAAATCTAATGCAACAATAGTGGTTTTCTATATAGCGGTAGTGCAATATAGTGCTTTCTATAAAGAGAAATTAAACCAAAATATGAATGCCACATCAAGCCAAAATGGGCCACACCAAAAAGATGTAGCCTTGATTTTGTTAATTTTTATGATTTCTTTCTTTAAATTCTGTAGTGCCATGGGAAGTTAAATTAAAGAGGATTTAGTCCGTTATAATTAGTAATAGTGTTGGCTTATTCACTATGTCGACTACTAACTCATACTACTAGAAAAACAGCCGCAGTGAGTGCTGCATAGCTCATACAGGACCGGGGAGTTGACATAAATATTGATTGTTCTTCTGTTGTCATTTACGTCTTTTGTGTGATGAACTATCTAGATCTAACATCTGTGAATTTATTATAATTGTTTTAATTGGGAAGTTTGAGAATTATTGATGGGATCGATTGATGAAATACCATTGTGGTGTAATCTGATTTTCACTACAATTTAATTTTCATTCAAAGTAACTCGGTAAATTACTATGGAGCAAGGTTCGATCACCAGGTGCCCTTGATGAATGCAGCGCATTGCGCTGCACGGGCCCCCTAGTAATAATAATATCTCTTATATTAATACGTGAGGGCTGTTTTTTGTGAACAAAACTCCTCCGTTATTTCTGGACCGATTTTAATGTTCGAGATGTCAAAATGTTTGTCCCAATTCGTAGTTTTGCATAAAGATTTTACGTTTTTTATATTTGTATTCTGAGGAGCACGAAGAGCCTTTAAAGTTGGTTTTTTGTCCATAGATTAACATGGGAAACAATTTATATTGAGTTGCAAAATAAAACAGCTGTTGATAGTAAAACAAACACATGTTAAAAGCTAGCTGAATAGAGGCAATTAATAAACTGGTACTGACAAAACTATTCCATATTCCAATACGAGGAGTGTCTATTGTGTTGGAACAATTTTTGTGTTTTACCCTTTTCTCAAAATGTAGAGGGTAGATTTTTCTTGAACTTTGGACATATGTGTATTTGGGCACAAAAATAAGTTTAGAAACTTAACCCCGGAAAAATTCATTTTCTTGTACAAAAACAAGGTTTGAAATGGAAATTTTTGACGTTGGGTCTTATTGGTTATCAGATTGGTATTGAAACAACAACGAAAATTAACAAAGATTGAAATACAACACTAAACGATTGCGCATGGGTTTTCAAACTGTTGTTAACTAGGAAAATGGATAGTTGGTTCTTGGTGTAAATTTTATAACCTGTTTACTGTGATAATATAATAAATTTAATGCAGAATGCTACAGCTGTTTGAAAGAGACGACCCTTAAAAATGTTTACCTCCAGTATAGATAACAAGCTTATTGAAAAAATGGTTTGTTAAAAGAGAAATTTCAACAAAAATATAAAATGCCACATCAAACCAAAATTGATCTCACCAACAAAGATGTAGAAATTCCTATTGTGTGTGGTTTCTTGATTTAAATTCTGTAATGCAATGGAAAGACAAGTTAAAGAGGATTTAGTTTGTTATAAATTATAGTGTGGGTTCATCCACTCTATGTCGACTACTAACTCAAACATTTATTATTAGAAAAACAGCCGCAGTGAGTGCTGCATATGTCATACAGCGCAGAGGAGTTGTAGTTAAATATTAATTTATCTTATGTTGCATTATTTACGTTTTTTGTGTGATGAACCATCTAGACTAGGGATTACCTCCTGATCGAAATTCGACCAAAATTTCAGTTGATCTGGACCCAAGAAGTTTAAAAATATTTTATAACTGAAACATCTGTTCTTTCAGTTTTTTTAGCAGTTGTTTTTACAACAGCTGTCTAATGATGCAATCAATTATCCTTCTTTCATAAGATTAACATTGGAACTTTGAAAGACTGTGGGGCCTAACCCTGGAGTCTGATGTGAATTATAATAGAATTCTGCTAATCTACAGTGTAATGTATTAAGTTGGAAATACGATGTTTTACAATAATTCATATTTCACATGTTGGCAGTACAAAAAAATCAGGCCATGCCTACTGATCTTTCGATCACACGATATTCAAATTAACTAATCTGATTGGCGGAGCGAATTCCAAATATCTCCTCATACAAACCAACAGTCGGTCCAGCTCCAGATTCCATACCGTACGCCCGCGCTCCGCCGGTCGGTGTTTCACTCACAAAATGTAGTTGTTATTTAGTACCCCGTTCCCGGTAAAATGATACGCGCGATCCACTCAGACACATAACATTTTTGGCGACGAGGATGGGACATTCCAGCGCATCATGGAACAAATGCTTTGTGGTATTTCCGGAGTGTCTTGCTTCCAGGATGATGTTTGTAGCACAGGAATAAATCAAACTGAACATTTAGAAAGATTGTGTCCGTTAGAAGGACATTACCTGTCTCCTATTAACGGTATGTGCGGATTTCTCCTATGATGTATATGAGCTGAGAAAAAAAAGGAGGAAACGAAACGTGCTTGCCTATTAACATATAGATCTTACACATTTGTGAATTTATTATTAATTTTATAAGAGTTTATAGGCAGAGGCTCTAAGACAAATCGGCATAAAAACCATAATTTAATTCTAGCTAATTTCTATCTAAAAGAACAACCACCAAATCTCAACACATTGATGAATATCTATGGATTAAATACCAATATTATGTATGGTAATCTTATTTTCACTACAATTTAATTTTCATTTAAAGTAATTTGGTAATTTACCATAGAGCAAGGTTTGATCACCATAGGTACTATAATAAATGCAGCGCATTGCGCTGCACGGGCCCCTTAGTATAATATATAATATATATAATACGTGATGCCCTTTTTTTGTTAACACTACTCCTCCCTTATTTCTGGACCAATTTTAAAGTTTGAGGTGTCAAAAGAATGGTCTCAGTTCGTAGTTTTGCAATAAGGTCTTAGATTTTTGGTATTTTAGTTCTGAAGCTCACGGGAAGCCCTCAAAGTTCATTTTTTTGTCCATAAGATTAACATGGGGAACAATTTGTATTGAATTGTAATATAAAACAGCTGTTGATTGCAAAACAGACAAACACATGTTAAAAGCTGAATACAAGCAATTAATTGAACTACTGGTACTGAAATATCAACACAATTTCATATTTTAAACAAGAAGTTTCTTTTGTCGTATTTGAACCTTTCTCAAAATTTGGGAAGATTTTCTTGAACATTTTATTTACGTGTATTTGGGCACAAAATAAATTTAGTAACGTAACCCTAGAAAAATTCATGCAGGGCCTAGAAAAACAAGTTTGGAAATTGAAATTTTTGACGTGGGTCTTATGGGTTGTCTGATTGGTATTTAAACAATAACGAAAGTTTACAAATATTTAAATAGAACAATTAATTTGTGTGCATGGGTTTTCAAACTCTGTAAATTATAAGGAAAAGGGTTAGTTGGTTGTAGGTGTTATAACCTGTTTGTTTAATATTATACTATACAAAAATTTAATGCAGAATGATACACATATTAAAACTCATGTTTAAAAGAAACGACATTTAAATGTTTTTTACTTTCAGTGTAGAAAACAAGCTTATTTCAAATATGGTTTGTACAAAGACAAATATCAATCAAAAAATAAATACCACATCAAACCACAATGGACCACACTAACAAATTTGTAGATTCTCCTTATTTTAGTGATTTCTTTATTTACATTTTGTAATGCCATAGAAAATTACGAATTATATGCGCTTTAGTTCTTTTTTAATAGTAATGTGGACTCACTATGTCTACAACTACCTCATAACAGCCACAGTGAGTGTTGCATAACTCATACAGGACCGGGGAGTTGTAATGAAATGTTGATTTTTATTCTTATCTGTTGTCATTTAAGTTTTATGTTTAATGAACTAACATCTGTGAATTTATTCTAGATTTTATAGGAGTTTTTAGACAGAGACCCTAAGACAAATCGGCAAAAGAACAACTACGTAATCTTAGCTAATTTGAACTAAAAAAACAACCACCAAATCTCAACAGTGTCACATTTAGTGTAGTAAAATTAGTCGGGAAAAATGAAATAATTTTTGGAAAGCTAATTTCTTTTGAAATGTGTTCTATGGCATCCCCTGACCTTCCTCTGAAAAGTCCCCTGAAATCCCAAGTGGGGATCATGCCCAAAAGTGAGGGTTTGGCCTATAAGGAGTTAAAATAAATTTTGATATCAAGCATACTAAATTTGATTACATTCCAGAAGGTTTATATATATATATATATATATATATATATATATATATATATATATATATATATATATATATATATATATATCAAATTGAAGGTCTTAAAATGTAGAGTACAATGCCGTAAACCCGACCTAAATATAACGGTCGGGAGAAAAATGACAGACGTTCGAAATTTAGAATAAAATAATATTACCAAAACTTTGAAATGCAATAACTTCCGACATATTTGACCTTTTGAGATCTGGTTTTCTCCTTATTAAGACCTTTAAAATAATGTATAGCATGGCTATGGACTAAGAAAAGTTTTTCAAAACTCCCTCTTTGGGACGTCCATGTAGAGGGTGGTTCAAGGGTAATATAATGGGCATATGTCTAACTATCCCTATTTGCTAAGGTAATTGTACAAACAAACGTTTGAAGCAAACCGGACCTCAAAAGGTCAAGTATTTCGAATATTATTGCATTTTTAAGCGTGTAGATTAAAACTTTGTTTTTATTCAAAGTTTGACATGCTGCAATTTTCGACTCAAGCAACTTTTTGAGGTGGGGTTTGCGGCATTAAATTCTACTACTTAAGAACTTTAATTTGATAAACATAAGCCTATTGTTCGATTAAAGACTTATTTTTGACTCCACGAGGGCCATCCCATCATTTTTAGGCATGTTGCCCACTGGGGATTTCAGGGGACTTTTCTGAGGGAGGTCAGGGTATGACATAGAAAATATTTCAGCAAAAATTGGCTGTCCAAAATTTTTTTTATTTTCCAGCCATGTTGGCTTAATTTTACTACACTAATTGGCAAGTTGCAGAATTAGTAATGAAGATCGATTAATGAAACACCATTATGTTTTATCAGACTTTCACTACAGTTTAATTTTTATTCAAAGTAACTCTGTCAATTACCATGGAGCAAGATTTAATACTCTATAATAAATGCAGCGCATTGCGCTGCACGGGCCCCCTAGTATCTATATAATATTACCAGGAGTACGCTCGTACCTCCCGTAAGCATCAAAAATACAAAATACAAAAGACAATTTCTTTATTGTTTACACAACATTTCGTTATAGAGCAATGTTTACAAATACAATAAATTTCTTTTTCAAATTATTAATTCTAATACAATTTTTTTATAATGGCCTTAAAAAACAATAAAAATGTTTTAAATTGTAACATTTCATTTTTTTCATCTATTCGAAGAAGAAATTTAAACTTTAGCATTCGGGACTTCACATTTAAAAAAAATTGATCCCACTTTGAAATGGTATTAAAAACAACTAAAATCACTCGTAATAAAAAATAAATTTAAAACTCTCACTAATAAAAGTTACAGGAATTATATAAACATAGCCTTTATGGTCCTCTGTAATTCATGATTTATACCACTTTTAAGGACTAACGACTTTTCGTGTACTCACTAAAATCCAAAATGTAATGAATCGGTGAATGTAATAAAATGTAATGTTGATACACAACATTTGTAATGAATTAAAAACTGAAACTGGACCTAAAAGGCTTTGCCTACCAAAGGTTGTTAACGTCAAGAAATAAAGCAATCTACTTACTGTTCAAATTTTACTTTATGAATAGACTTTTAAAGATAAGACATATTAATTAGTTTTGTAGATTGTAGTTGGCTTTTCGTTACTCTAATTAGAGCCGCCAATTTGACAATTGACATAACCACATAACCTTCAAATTAGGAACTTTGTTTATGAGACTACTTCACTCCACTCCTGTTCTCTGTTCTGGATCCAATAATTTTGACTTTGGACTAGACTGGAATCGAGCCGGCAACAGACCAATCAGAAAGTCTCAGTCTTGATTGTTAAGACTCGCAAAGACGTTGCCCAAATGTAAACTACTTACTGAAGACTAAAAATGCATCCAATGCATTTCTTATGGAGAAAATTAAAAAGTTACAATTTAGGTTTATTTTATTAATATCCAACTAAATGTTTTCACCAATAAACTTAGCCTTTAAAATTGCACAAAGAATATTCGACTGAAATTTGTGACTGATCTGTGATATCTATCAAGAGTAATCGTCGGACATTACATTTGCAATAGAGTCACTTTAGAGCCTATTCTTCGAATAGACAATGAATAATTTCAATATCAGTCAAAATCCCTAGGTCTTTTAACCACAGAAAATGGATAGACCAGTAGACGTATATAGATGGATGGATAGATTATACAGGTAGATTCCTCATAGATTACTCGCTGTCAAAGTTTAAAAATACCCTAATAACTAACTTACCCGGCATACTTTGCAATGCCAACTTAAGGATTTTTTCCCATTAAAGTGAGCTTATTCACTACGCTCACTCGCCATCAGGTTTAGTTCGTTCGCTGTGCTCACTCATTGTCTGGCTCAGCTTGTTTCACTGCGCTCTCTTGCCGAAAGTCTATAATATCCTCTAGATTTTAATGCTTATCTTCCCTCGATACTTAAAATGAGAACAGCTGTTTATAGAACTAATATTCTCAAGAGTAATGTTATAAGTTATTCCAATACAAAGATGTTGCTTCCATAAATAACATGGTAACTTTGAAGACATGTGGGATGGAGCCCTATAAGGAGGAATCTGGATAAGAACCCTAATTTCTTCCTGGTTCTAAGCTATCTCCCCACCAATTTTTAGCTAAATCAGTTCAGCCGTTCTTGAGTTATAAAATAGTGTAACTAACACAACTCTCTTCAGGGTGTCTTTAAAGTCCGTCAACAAACTTCATAATATGGCTAATTGGGCTAATAAGCAAAAAAGTTCATTTGAAGGTATGCTCTAATATGCATATTTTACCCATATATCTGCCATTTTATTTTTTCCACAAGTGGTTTTTGACATAAAAAAATCAAGTTTGAGAATTTTTATGTCAGTGACAAATTGATGTAATAACTTTGTATTTGGCATGGCCATTTATAATACCATTTCCACAGTAAAAATGAATTTTTTCTCATGGATATTTTCAAAATGCCTAACTGAAATATCTTGAAACTGGTAATTTTCATTGAATTTCTACAAGGCACAAAAAATTACAAATTTAACTGTCCAACCAATGATACCAAGTTTGTAACATTCTGACAAAAAATTATGGAGTTATTGTGATTTTTCAGCATTATTTGTATTCAGTATTTGTTGATTTTGAATTACAAATAATAAATCAAGGTTATTTTAAATAGAAAAATCACAAAAACTCCATTATTTGTTGTCGGATCCCTACAAACTTGGTATTATTGGTTAAGTACGGTAATTAAATTCGTCAACTTTTTTTTATATCTTGTAAAATGTTGATATAATATTCCGGTTTTATGATATTTGAATAAAAAAATAAAAAAATGATCGCCATTTTGAAAATATGGATTGGAAAAATTATTTTTACTGTGGTAATGGACATGATTATTATAAAGATCCATGCCAAATATGAAGTTCCTACATCAATCCGTCACCGAAATAAAAATTATTAAATGTAAAAAACAAAGTGGCGGATATCTGGGTACATATACATATTAGGACAAACCTTCATATATGAGTTTTTGCTTATTTTGACCCAATTAGCCATATTATGAAGTTTAGCAGTGGTGTAGTGGTGCGGGAACGCGTGGGAACGGCGTTCCCACACTGGTTTTCAAGAACCCGGAAAAATCCTAGTGCTCCGTTCAGGGAAAATCCGGGAAAATAGCTAATATATTTTTAAATACAAATCAAACAGTATGAAAATAAAAAATATATTTTATGTCAATAATAAAATGCAATACTTAACAAACATTTATAAACACAATTTTAATCTATTTGTTTTCAAGGATAACCTCACTCTTGCTTGTACTTTGTATTGTGCACAGAGAACGGGAGTAGGGGGACTTGGCCGAAGTAAGGGTGGAGCGGCAAAGAGCGGCAACCCCCCCCCCCGAGACCCCCCCCCCCGAGACCCCCCCCCCCCCCGAGACCACCCAAGTTGCGGACCCCCCCCCCCGAGACCCCCCCCCCGAGACCCCCCCCCCGAGACCCCCCCCCCCCGAGACCACCCGCGGCGTAAAGGTACCGACCCTCGGCCAGGTGCGACATTCCACACCTAGGGGAGCCGGCACAATAAAACCTCACCCCTGCGTGGGAGCGTCCGCCCGGCGATGTTACACAATAGCGCGTCTTATATTACCCATCACCCCACGCAGCTGCGCGTCCCTTCTCCGACCGTCACCTTACACAGGATAAGCAAACCGAGCGTCGTCGGCCATTTTCTACACTCCCCGACATCAGTAGTTGCCTAGCTGCCGTAGTGACCGGACGTTCCTGCACTTCGCTCCGCTTGCTGCTTCCTTGCGCCTCTGTCTACGCCACTATCTTCTTTGGATACTTCTCACTTCAAATGTAAGTATTATTTCTAATTTACAATAACTAGTTATAATTAAATGTAGTTTTTACTTTTTATTAGATTTCAGTAAATTTTGACTTTGTCAAGAACTCAAAGTGTACGATGATAATAGTTTTCACTGCTTCACACACAAAATGTTAAACATATGCAAATAAATATTTTTAATTTTACTAAACTATTCAAAATAGTTGTTAGCTTTTATCCCACATAGACTATGAATTGCAGCGCAACTCTTTAAACATCTTGTTACATTCTATCATATTGAACATAAATTATAAATCCATTATTGAGTCTCTGTAACATATTTTATTTTTTTTTATTTTTTTTTTTTTTATTTTATTTATTTTTTTTTATTTTATTTTTTTTTTATATAATTTTACCTTTGTCTATAAACAGAAAGAGCAGGTTGGTTATAGTTTACACTACATCATACACAAAATGCTAACCATACGCGAAAAAATATTTTTTTAATTTTATAAAAACTTTAAAAATAGTAGATTGGTTTGGTCACTTATAGACTATGTTTCGTAGCTCAAATAGTTTAAAGATCTACCTGATTTGTTTATAAAGCATGTAAATTTTAATCAATAAATTGAGTTATTAAAACGTTTGAATAAGCTAGTAGCGTATTTAGAGACTTTATATTCAACAAAAATGCGTATTCACAACTAGAGTAGTTTTGAAGAGTTTATTTAGGACTTAAACGTTTATACTTATTTATAATTTAATTTGTACTAGTAGTATGGAGATGTAGTTATATTTCATGTGACCCCCCCCCCCGCCCTTAGCCTTAGACTGAAAATAGCGTCAGAGTTCTAATGCGTAGCGTTATTTGTTTACAGATCATCATGAACAACGTTGTGATGGAACGCCGCTTCTCCTGCGCCCAGTGCGGAAAGTCGTTCAAGAAACGAGACCACGTTAACGAACATGTCCGCTCCGTCCACGGTGGGGCCAACTTCCCGTGTCCCGAGTGTGGACAATCGTTTACGAGGGAATCAAACCGTCGTCGCCACATCAACGCAAAACATGCTGAGCAGATTCAACCGGTGATGAACCCTGCATTCAGACCGGGTCAGTATCTTAAACATTATTTATATCCACTAAATAGTCATATGTCTGAAATTCTTCTCTCATTCGTAGTTTTCATAATGATGAGAAAGAAATCCAATTTAACATCCGCTTCACTGTAACTTAGATCATTTATTTGATTCCAATTAGCTAAACTTCATTCTCACTTAGAGTTCTGTAGCATTCGCACTCGAGATGTAATTATGATAAAAAGATTTACACCATTCACTATGTTTATTCAACTAATATAAAATATTCTAATCATGTCTATGATTTTCTTTATAGACTTCGTGCCTACACCGAGTCCGGCGGAACCGCGACCCGGGCCCTCAAATGCTCCTGTCTTTGCGCCGAGACCTGGCCCCTCAACTGCTCCTGACGTCGAGCCCAGGCCTGGCCCCTCAACTGCTCCTGACTGTGAGCCGAGGCCCGGCCCCTCCAATGCTCCTGACATCGAGCCGAGACCATCTCAAGCCCCAGTACCTGCTGGAGTTCCTACAAGAGGTATGTATTTATCTTTAACTTCAAACTATCTTGTCTAAAATGTAAAAATTCATCCAGATATTTGATACCAACTACATGGACCATACTACCAAAGTATTTTGTTTCAAAGACTCTTGACCAATCTTAATATAAAATGAATCTCAATCGCAATGTGGACATTCAGAAAATATTTGAACTTTCTCCAGTTTTACAATTCAATGAATCCCATTGCAAAGTAAGTATAATAAATATTCAGTTTTTTCATATCAGTTTGGAATCTGTTTCTTTTATCAGGTTTAGCATTATAATTATACATGTGACTATAGCATTGTGTGTTTTTTCAGGCCATGTATGCGCAGGGTGCGGACAATCCTTCACGAGGAAGCATAACATGCAGTTCCACGCCCGGTACCGTTGCAAAGCCCTACGTGCGGAACGCCAGCCTGACCAGACCGGTGGAGTACAACCACCTTCGCCTGCCCCCTCGTCGCCGTCATCCGTGGCAACTTCAAACGAAGACGTCGAAGAGGCGCCTGTGATCCCTGACGGCTTAGCTCCTGTGGGGTTCACCGAGGTAGAGACGGCGTTCCGCGGGCGGCTCAAAACCTACCGCTTGACTGAACCCGCAGACGAGACAGTTACCCTGCAGGAGTTTCTTCTGCCGCTAAGGACACAGGTAACCACACTCATGCGACAGATTCTAGTTCACACTCATGCCATCAAGTCTAATCTCTGGGTCGAATGCGAATTTGTTAACATTCACGGCGAGTCTTGTAGGCGTGCCTTCAAGACAAAGAATGTCGATATCTTCCACACAAGTGATGTTGATAATATTTGTCAAGACTTCATTAACAAAATCTTGTTGGAGAAGGAGACATGCGAGATGAAGGGCTCGGGGTGGAGCTTTGTTAGGGTTTTAGATATGGAGGTGAGAGTTAATGTTTACTGCCCTATCAGAGGTAGCTCCTTCATCCCCCTTCCTCGCGACATCGCCGTGAAGCATGCCGTGGTAAATGTGTATAACGATGCGGATGAACGTTGCTTTGAATATGCTATGCTAAGTAAATTCATTCAAAATGCTCCTAGTAATCAACTCACTACAAATTATTTCACAGCAGAGGTCAGGGCACGTTCAAATCTAAATTTTGATGGACTGGAGTTTCCGGTTAGATTAGACAAAATCCGCTCGTTTGAACGCAACAACCCTGGCATAAGCATAAATGTGTACGGTCTGGACAAGAAGAAACAGAAGAGGCAGCAAGATAGACAAGAACACTATGTCTTCCCGCTTCGCGTTGTGGAACGAGAGCTACCGAACCACTTCGATCTGCTATTCCTAACTGATGAACGGACCACCCACTATGCGTACATCGCTGACTTCGAGAGGCTAGTTGGTAGCCAAATAACACGTCGTGGACATCGTTTATACATTTGTAGGAGATGTTTCGCGCATTTTGACAACCGACCTAACAAACTGGGTCTCACAGGAGAGCAGCGGTTAGAGGAACACAGGCGTTACTGCTACAAAAACGCACCATTGAGAACCGATGTTGCGGAAGAAGAGCACATCATGTTCAATCGGCCCGAGCGTACTAAGAGGAGTCGATTCACGATCTATGCCGACTTTGAGAGTATGCTCGTACCCTTTGAGGCTGATAGGCCTATTCATCCCACACCAACTGTTCAACCGCCTGCTTGGGACCCTGCAACTAACAGAATGACTGGTCAACAGCGCATGGGTGGTACGCCCAACAACGTTAGGAATGTCCACAGACCGTACGCTTATGCCTATTACATTCGCGACGACCTGAGAACAGCCGACGAGGGAGACTGCGACGACGATGATCAGGATTCCAACACCTTCTCCAAGCTGCGGATGTACAGAGGCGAGGATGCTGCGCAGCATTTTATCAACGCTGTACGGGATGACGTACGGAAGATTGGCGACATCCTTTACGGCCAGCGCATGCCCGGAGACCCACCTCAGTTGACAGAGCAGGAAGAACTTCAATTCCGACGTGCCACTGTCTGTCACATCTGTAAACGGGAATTCGGCCCTAACGATGGTGAAGATAAGATGAAAGTTAGGGATCACCAACACTCGCCTCCGTACAACTACAGAGGAGCTGCTCATCGTTCGTGCAACCTCCGCTACAGGGAGCAGGAGACCGTCAATATGTATTTCCATAACTTGTCAAACTACGACGCCCACTTCATCGTGCGTGAGTTAGGCGTGGACAAAGGAGACGTTGAGGTACTCGCCAACACCGAGGAGAAGTACATAACTTTCTCGAAGCGATTCAAATATCCGGGCGCGGGCCGGCGGAATAGTATTAAGTTACAATTCGTTGATTCGTACCGCCTCATGTCTAAGGCATTAGGCACATTGGCGTCTATTCTGCCGGCCAACAAAATGCACCTTACGCGCGCCCGGCACCAAGATCAAGAAGACTTTGATTTGCTTCGAAGGAAGGGAATCTTCCCCTACGAGTACGTCACGTCCATGGAGGTACTTAATGATGATCACCTGCCACCTAAAGATGTCTTCGGAGAAAATGTCACCGACGAGGACTACGCACACGCCCAACGCGTATGGGATAAGTTCAGTTGCACATCCCTCGGGCAGTACGCAGAAATATATCTGATGACCGATGTTCTGCTACTCGCCGACGTCTTCGAGGGATTCAGAGAAATGTGCATGACGCATTACAACTTGGATCCTGCGCATTATCTTACTCTGCCTTCATACGCGTGGGACGTAATGCTACTCAAGACTGGAGTGGTGCTCGATACCTTGCGAGATGTCGATATGTACTTGTTCTTTGAGAAGGGCATCCGAGGTGGACTGACCCAATGCGTCACTAGGCACGTTGTCGCCAACAACAAATACACAAGAGCTGAAGATTGCGGCAACCGAGACGGCCAGGGCGCATCGACAAGTGGAGGTGTCGTAGAACACGACAACGATACATTTTTAATGTATTATGATGCAAATAACCTCTACGGATGGGCCATGTCAGAACCACTTCCCTACAAAGATTTCGAGTGGCTTTCGCAGCAGGAAATCGCCGACTTGAACATCACGGACATACCGGCAGACGGCGAGTATGGATATGTTTTGGAAGTCGACCTGGAGTACCCAAGAGACCAGGCGCTCCACGACAAACACCGCGACCTCCCGTTCTGTCCGGAAGTACGAAAGTCGCCGGCTTACCAGCTGCCCTACTCATCAGAAGACATCATTAATAGCGGAGCAGGACAATCCAGCAAACTAATGGCTACTCTCACGGACAAGGATGAATACGTGATCCACTATCGTTACTTACAACAAGCGATCGAGAATGGACTGCGTGTTCGCCGTGTTCACCGGGTTATGCGTTTTAAACAGTCGCCGTGGTTAAAACCGTACGTGATGCTGAATACCGAACTGAGACGGCAGGCCAACAATAAATTTGAAGTAGAAATGTTTAAATTGATGGTCAATGCTGTCTACGGTATGAGTCTCCAGAATGTGAGAAAACACCAAAACATGAAGATCGCCACATCCCGCAAGACATACACGAAGTACGTGGCCAAGGCAAATTTCAACGATCGAATTTGGTACGATGAGAACTTGGCACTACTAAATATGGCGAAAGTACGAGTTGTACTCAACAAGCCAGTCTATGCGGGAATGTGCATTCTGGACCACAGTAAACGGTGGATGTACGGTTTTCACTACGATATGGTAGAAAGGTACGGCATCGAAAATATAAAGATGGCCTACATGGACACAGATGGTATCGTCTACGCCATCCGTACCCTAGACGTCTACCGCGACATGATGACGCACCTGGACGACTTCGACACCAGCAACTATCCCCAGAACCACATGTGCTACGACGGGCGCAACGCTAGGGTTTTGGGGAAATTCAAGGACGAAGTCGGTGGGAGAGTTATTAGGTTATTCGTCGGCTTGATGGCAAAATTATATTGTATGGTATCCGGAGGCTTTACGTGTGCTGTTGGTAACGGAGATGACGACGACTGTGGTGCGCCTCCGCCGATAAAGCGGGCAAAGGGCGTCAACCGCGCCGTAGTTGCAAAGGAACTGTCCGTACAAGATTACCTAGATTGTTTATACAACAAGACTATCAAAAGTACGGACAACCAGAGGTTCCAAAGCAAACACCACATAATATACACCGTTGTGGTAAGGAAGCGGTCCCTGGCACCATATGATGATAAACGTTACGTAATGCCAGAGGACGGAATAAACACGCTTCCGTGGGGGCACTATGCTATTCCCCCCAGGGCGCCACCGTTACCTCCAGCTCTACCAGCGCCGATGGACGTAGACGACTAGACAGTATAATTTAAGTCGCATGAGTGTGATCGGGTAGGCTCTGTTCGGATCTCGGGAGTGTATTCGTGTGATGGACTGTTTATGGACTGTTGTGGACTGTTGTGGACTGTGATATGAACTTTTATTTATTTTTGTGTGTAAATTTTTCTTGTTGTTGATTGTATGTAAAGTTTATAAACGAATCAAATTCATTTGTTGATTATTTTATAAATGTTTTATCCTTGTTGTGTATTATATAAATTTCTATTCTTTTGTAAATAATGTATAAACTTCATTCTTGTAAATTAATGTTCTGTTGAATCATTTCTTTTAATACACTCAAGGAAAGTTTTAAGATTGTTTCAATAAATCTACCCTTTTGTATTGATCTTTTAAAATATTGTATCAAGTTCATTTTCAAATATTGTATAAAGTTTCTATTATGTCGAATAATTTCAGAACACTCGATGTTAGGTTTAAGAATGATTCAATAAATCTAGTCATTTGTATTGACATACTTGTTTTCATTTTCCAGTTTTACACTTAGTAATAAGATCATTCACTGTCAGACTCTTTGCTTTTTAAAAATACTAAGATATCAAACTCTTTTCACTTTGAAAGTAAAATATAAATGACGAGTCTGCACAGATGTGTACAAATACTTAAACTATCAGACTCTTTTGAAATATAAAGTTACTGGACTCTCTGGTCTTTGAAAGTAAAAATGTAATGTCGAGTCTGTATAAAGGTTAAACTAATAGGCTCTTTTCACTTTGAACTATTATGTCAAATATGTGCAATGAGTAAATTATCAGACTCTTTTGAAATATTGAGTTACTAGACCCTCTGGTCTTTGAAAGTAAATTATAAATGTCGAGTCTGTTCAAAGATTAAACTATCTGATTTTTCTAAATGCACTTTAAAATATTGAGCCTATTCAAAAATGAAAACTTACATACTAAAAGGAAATGAAAAGATTGGTGTTTGTTGAGTACTCATTTTTATTACAAGAAAAAAAAAATATCATTACAAGATAAATGAAAAAGATTTTTACTTTACAATACAAAGAAAAATAAAAGATTTTTACAAAGAAAAAAGCAAACATTGCTACAAGTGTTTATACAATCTGGTGAATAGTTTTCTGATCATCGCATCATTGTGAGCGGTGGAGGTGTCGTCGAAGAGCTGCACGAAGTCCATCATCCTCATATCATGGTGAGTTCGGTAGTACAAGTAAGTCAGACAGTAGTGACCGCAGACTGTGCTGTCATCATCTTGTAGGCGATACTCGTTGTACAGGTAACGACGAGCGTTACGTCTCAGGAATCCTTGGTAGAAGTACAGATGCGGGGGTTGTCCGTAACTGTCGAAGAATTCAATGACATCACTCTTTCGGTCCAGGTAGAATGCAACCCAGTGCGTACCGGCTTCATTGTGTGGATCGGTATTCACAACGATTGCTGTAGACGGGGAGATGCGATGCGGTAGTCGGTCGGCGGCGTAGACCCCATGATTGTGCACTGGCAGAGTCGATAGATATTTCTCAATCTGATTGGTATTCATTCTACGGTGTCGATGCCAACAGTTGCGGTGGTAGTACTCGTTGTAGTGCTCGTAGACGTGTGAAAGCAAGAGCAGAAATACGAACTTGTTTCATCTGTAGATTCCAATTCATCGTCAATATTGTTAGTCAAAAATAACCATCCGTGCAATGCGATGCAATTGGAGAGTGAGCATCGATGGTTCGGTGATCTGTGATGGCGACATCGCAGCATGGATTTCGATAGTAGATTGTTGATTGTCGCCAGTGAACCGCATCCGATATCGTCCAAGTCGATAACGTTGGTAGTGCAGTGATCAATAACTAAATGTCTGTATATAAAACTCTTCTTTTCCGATCCTTTGACATAGACGGTGTGTCGTTTGGCGATTATCTTTCTTAGCTTTTGTTCCAAGTCGTTGTAGCTAATGTCCCCTTGATCCCACTTTAATCCGTGATAGTGTTTCGATAGCCAGTGTGATTCTCGATGTTTGTCGATGGTCAGTTCGTCCCTGTTGAATGGCGGTTTGGCGATGTGATGCATCAGTAGTATTCCGCTGTCCACTTCCATAACGCAGACTTCCTTCATTATGTAATCATTGATGTTGTCTTTGAAACTCTGGAAATCAATAATGATGGGAGCAGCCAAATTCCTGCAACGTACTCTGCGTAAGCGATCCATCTCGTACGAGTGTTGATGAGAGACTAACCACCAAAGTCGACCATCACGTTGCGGTGTCGATCGATTTCAATTACGTTGTCAAACTCTGCGTACACCAAACAGTTGACAGTCTCGGTTAGCGCGGTGCCGAATCCCAGCTCCATGCGCACGCTGCCGTTGCGTACGAGATTCCAGTGGCCGGTATCGCTGGCAGACAGGTCGGGTGTCAGATCAAACACTAGAAGGCAGTATCCGTTTTCGAAATCTTCTCTGCTAATCACGTTTCCAGCGTCTGAGAAATGGATTCCCGTGCCGTTGAATATTGTGTTGTACGCCATAATGAACTTTGCACTAGCAGCAGGAGAGAACTTGGGTTGGAGTGGTTTGGCCGGCACCTGTTCACCGTCCACGTACAGTGAGAAGTAGTTCAAATCGAAATTCTTGAAATTGTACGGATTCTTTTTGACATCACCGTTGAATGCGGCATTGGTTACCATACCGACAATCACGCGCTTCGGAACTTGTCCCAGAAATACGTTGTCCAGAGTCTTGCTCCTTATGCCGGAAGCGAGCGTGAATGATTTCACGTCCACTCGTGTGATTGGATATTTAGCGGTACCGGATTGTAGTATCTTGCTGTGCGCCAACAGTACGGTCGGGCTGACTTTGCATCTTCTAATCCACAGGTTCGCATCGACGATATGCACTTTGTAGTCGCCTTCGTGTACCATTATGGAGAATGCATCTTTCGATCTGTTTAACTTGAATCTTAGCTCGACTCCATTCAAAAGATATTTATTCTGATTACACATGTCCAAATGCAGATGACCGACCATATCGATTTCTCGTCCTCCTTTCGTTAGCTTACGTCTCTTTTCCAATCCATCATTATCGTCTTCGGTGTTTTCCATATGGCCTGAATCATCGGCGTTCCACAGCACGGACGATAGATGTGATTTCCTGGCATCGAATCCGTAGTTCAATACTGTTTCGATGTACGCTCGATAGGCGTAAGTGTTGTTTTGTGGTGTAACCAATTTTTGATTCATGCACATGTCCACTTGACTGAACAACGAGTGTAGCCAGTTATTTATCGGACCAGATTTTGTTGCATCATCCGCAGCGATCGCCGATCCGTCCGCCTTGATTATCGATGCTGTGACTTCCAGCATTGTTTGCGAAAGATCGGTGTACTCTTCGCCATTGCCGGGCACTACAAACTCTATCGGTGAGTCGTCCGTCAGTGTGGATATCGGTTTGTATTGGATCCATTTTCCATTTTCGATACTCGTCTGTGTGGGCGGTAGTGAAAACAAGTCCAGCTCCGTCTTGACGCATTCGCATGATCTTTGATGTATGAACGACATGATTAATTAAAAATATCTCTATTGCCTTTGTCACTTTCCTTTTATTCTTAACTGCTGCTTTTCTCTTCTTGGACGGCGATGATGACGTCCTTCCTCTAAGGAGTTTAGCCAGAGACTGAGGTGTAACACGCTGTGTGCCACGGCCACTCGACTGCTTCCTGCCGCCAGACATAGCGCGCTTCGCGGAAGTCTTGCGCGTTGCGCGTTCGCGCCACTCTTACGCGATTCGCGCTTTTTGATGCCGGACGGATGCGTTTGCCGCCACCACGGAGAACTCGTTCAATCTTGTCATCGGCCGTGCGTTTCAACGAGCCGGTAAACTCTTTCATGCGCTCCTCTGCCGCATCTCTGGGATGTTTCGTGCGGAGAGTCACATCACCTAGAAAACCCATTCCGGACTTTAACGCTTCTCTGCCCAATGCCGCAACTCCGCTCTTGATTATCGGAGATACGGTGCGAAACATTCCGCCAAGAAGCTGCCGACTCCATGTCCTCTCTGATAGGCAGCACCGCGAAACACTTTGTCTATCGATCCGCCCGTCTGCGAATGCTGGCGATAGTAGTACGCCATGTACGGATCGTTCGAAGTCATTATTACAGTTAATTATGCAGAGCTCTTCTGAAATGCAGCTTCACGTACGACGTCCCGAACAGGAATGACAGGTTTTGGCCCGTGTGATCCCTGAGGTCGATTCCACAGTCTCGAATGCTCCTTTGGTGATCGGTACGTAATGCGGGCTGGTGTAGAGTACAGTCTTATTCGCCCCGTGCACGTAGTCACCTCTGTCAATGTTGATGATCTTCAATAGCGGGGCAGAAGCGTCTCCGATCAACTGCGGCTCAATCAGATCGCAGTACACGTACATGTTAGCTGGAAGCCCCATTGATAGATTCGGTGGCCATGACGCTTTATTGTTTTTCACAATGTCCTTCTGTTGCGGATCGAATCCCAACTGTAAAGCTAGTTTATAGTCTAAATGTATCGCAACCACATCTTCTTTCAGTATTTTATTTCCACTCTGTCCGCATCTTTGTCATAAGTGAACTCCACGTAATCGATGAGGTCCTTTGCATCATTAATCATATTCAGCAAGTTCGGTTATATTCTTGTAGTAACCCATGTCCAGAGTAAACGTGTACTTGTCTGGCTCTTCCATACCTATGGCGGAAAGAATAGTATCCTGTTCGATTATTATAATCTCGTTTTTGCCCCACTTAATGGAAATGAACATGGATAGTGAGATTCCACCAGAGCCATCTCCCATGCACCTTCCAATCGTTATCTGTTTCGAAAGATGCGTAGTGTAGTTTGACACCTTATTGTTGGGGAAATATTCCATAGAACTGTTGCTGGGTAGCGTCAGGAGAATTGCGAGTTAGACATTTTGTAAGTCTTGCGCTCTCACCCAAGAGTTAACTCGTCTCCGTAACCTCGCCACTTGACGTAATAACGCTTACTGGTGCCTCTGCCACGAGTGTCCAGTATTTTGTCAATCTTGAATAGTTGATCACTCCGATAGATTACTTTCTGTAATTCGTGTTCGTAAAACTGACCGGTCAAAACTTCACCTTTGAGGTCCGCCAACGTGTACATGGGCAGCGGCATCAGAGTGTTCACTTTACGAATAGTAAACACTTCGTTACTCCAATTGGTCTCGTAGCCTTTGGCGAACGTGCCCTTCTCCTTTGCTATGCGCACTGTGTCACCAATCTTGAGTTTAGGCTTAACACGGCGTGGAATTTTACTGTACATGCGTTGTAGCACTTGTGCTATCGTCCGATCATTTTTCACATCGATGGGGCGCAATCCGCCACCGAGACTCTTGTGTTCACTGGCGTTGTATGCTTTCACCAGTTTGTTCAGTACATCGATATATCGGTAAGTGTTTTTGTAAGTCAGGTAACGCCACATGCGAGACTTTAATGTACGATTCACGCGTTCCACTACTGCTGCTTTAACATCGGGATTCTGCGTAGTCACATATTTTATTCCGTACTTTTTGAATAACTGTCTGGTCTTGGCGCCGGTAAACTCTGTTCCTTTGTCAGACTGGAGGCAACGCGGAGTTTTAGTCGCTTCTTTGAATATTTCTTCGAATGCCACTGCCACTTCTGCACCTTCCTTTCTCTTCAACGCTCTCACGTACAGACGTTTACTGAACACATCTATCACGGTCAGCAGGTAATTGACTCCATCGTTGTATTTACTCAATCCTCGCATATCATTCAAGTCCGCTTGCCACAGTTCATACGGGCCAAAAACAGAGTACTGGTTGCGTGGGAAGCGTTTACGAGCCGGTTTGTGTAATGTATAAGTATCCTGTGATTGTAGCCATTCGATTACTTTCGACTTTGAAATATCTCTCTTGCGTGCAGCTCGCACTAGCGGTGTGACACCGCCGAACGCACCGGGCTCGCCGGGGTTGTAATAGAGCCGGTCCATGCTCACTTGGCCGGATACGGTTCCCACCTGTCTAAAAAGCCCAGCGGCTCCCTGTCCCACTGGTATTCATCCCTGTTTGCGGGAGTTGACGTAGCATAGCCGCCAGTCGCCGCTTCTTCAATCGGTGTTTTCGCTAGATAATCATCGACCTCACGTAATGTTCTCTGTAATGATGTCTCACCGCGTCGCTCCTTAGCTCCTCGTTTCACTATTGCCCACGAACGTAGCCGCTCTCGCATCGGTGTTCTGCGTGGTGATGGTGCACTCGGTGAACTGGTCATCCGCAATGATGATTTGAATGTGTCATTCAATTCCCGTAACGCTCTGGTATTATTTATAAATTCTAGAGGTACATTCATTTCTTTCAAAGCGGTCATCACTTCCATCCATCCTGGCGGTATACGTTCGGTCATTCGAACTCTCACTATGTTATTCAAAATATCAACTATATTCGCATTCGGTAGTTTTCGACCATCGATAAACACCGAGTAGTTGATATCCCAACTGATTCGACTATCGGGTTTTTTCATAAACCGTAACAGATTGCGGGCGTCACTCCTGTATGTCTTTGAGAACATTTCGACAATCTCATCGACTGGCCCTTCCGCTGCACCCCGTGTCGGGTGTTGGGCATCATCACCGAATGTAGCATCCACGATTGGAATATTAATCGACTGTCGATTATTAGAGGCAAAGTGTAAGAAACGTTGCAACGCCTGATTGTACAGTTTCCATTTTTCACTATCGTCTATACTCTTGTTATTCATTATTTTCTGCATCTCCACATCCAGTCCTTCCGTAGTGGACAAATTGTTTGATGACTTCTCCGATGATGTAGACTGTAAACGCTCAATAAGCTCTTGCGGGACGATAGCCATCTTCTTTGCGTGCTCCATTATTGATGTGCAGCAGCGGCCGGTCGGAAGTGTAGTTTAACGGTCAACGCTCCGTGACGGAATGAGAGATCTCGCTTTAAGATGTCCTTCACATAAATTCTCACACTTTCGAATGTCTTCTTTCTCACCGGTACGTAGTGCGGATCATTGATGAGTGCTGCCTTGTACGTCCCATAATCATCTATCGTGTGGGATATATTGATAATCCTCAATAACGGTGTACGGGCATCGCTTAATATTTGTTCTTTAATCAGATCGCAGTACACGAGCATATGTGATGGTAAACCAAGACTTAAATTAATCGGTCTAGTACTCGTTTGTAAACCTGGTGCATTTACCAATTCGTCTCCCCGTACTATCCCTAACTGAAGTCCGATTTTTGGGGAACCGGCCACTCCTTCGGTAGTTCCCAATGTATTTGTTCCGAACGTCACTTTAAGACGCTTTGCTTCGTCAATATCGAATACACTTCCAGTTTTCTTTACAGTTTTCAACCCGTTGATGTGTTTCAACAAATCTTCGGCTGAAGTGTAGTGTCCGGGATTTGGTTTAACGTCGACGATCCATACTTCTTTTTTGCTGAATGGTTTGCCTTCTTTTCCTGCAGACTTCTTGACTTCTTCCTTTTGTAACCAAATATTTTTAGTAGAGCATCGGAGTCTACTGTTGCGAGCGTACATGGATAATGCGCTTCTACGAGCGCTACTTCCCAATCTCTACCGTCCAAGCAAATGTAATTCGGTAGTTGTACAGTAAAATCATGTGTAGTGTTTTTCGGATAATAATGTATTGAGGGACCCGTACCGCTAAGTAAAGTCAAATAAAATGGCTTCGTCTGGACATCCATTTCACTTTCCCAATGCACTACTGACTGCTGCCTGTAACACTGTGCTCAATAGTAATGGAATAAAAACTCCGCCACCTTTCTGCACTAGATACTTTCGTTTCTGTCCCCAACACTGTCCTTGTCTTACTAAGCGTTTCAGAGTCACTTTATGTTTGCTCAACTGACTTTTAGTCTTACTCGACAGAGGTACGTTCCCACGTAGCACGTTGTAGGCGCACTCGCAGACTGAACGAATGCGACTCTTGTCACAAACCTTTAACAGTGCCTTGCGTTCCTTGGGTGTTGCATGTATCAGCGCTCTGAGCAGCGGTGCGTCCTTCTTCAAGCACGACATGATTGCAACGGACTTACTTTTATTTTTTCTTTGGTAAGTACACGTAGTTTACACGATCCTCGGGGAATATGCAAGTGCGTACTCTCATGTCCTCAGATGTCGACTGTTTCAAGTCCAAAAGTAGATAACCGTGTGCCTGTTTTGTGGCGTCACTGTAGGCTTCCTCTATGAACTTTGGGCTGTCTGGATATATCTGCCTGGCTAAATATCTGATTTGTACTCTGTCTCTGGGATTTTTAAAAAATATAATGTAGTGAGCATTTAGTGAGATGTCTCTCTGCCCACGACCCTGATGAAAAAGATTTTGAGTAATGAAAAACACACTGATGTTACGGTGATGACAACCCTTCGTGAATAGATCCACCACTCTATCATCTGCCTCACGCATCATATCGTCAATTATAACCAGTATTGGTTCCTTACCATCATAATCACTCAAGTCTGGTAAGCCCTCAATGTGGTTTATTTTGGAATTACTTACATCACCTCCTCCTCCACCACTACCATAATGCCAGTTGATTTTGGCAAATTTTACATCACACATTTCATTTATGTGTTCAATAAACTTGGACACAAAATGTGATTTACCACTGCCCGATGGACCCGCCACAATGGCTGAGAATGGATGCTGCCACTTCAAGCTCATGACTGCTACTGACACTAAAACTAAATACCATACACTTTTCTTAATATAAAGGTTTGGGGTTTCATCTTAAAATAAAAGACATTAGTTTATGCTGTAATGTACATGGATTATTTATTGCTTACGAAAGCTATCAAAATTTATAAAGGTTAATTAAATCTTGAGTCTTCTTTTTCTTGCTTTACAAAAATTCCAACGGTGTGAATTTACTGCCTGGAAGTGGACTGCGCTTCACCAGACGTAGGCGATCTCCGAAGCCGCTGTTGTACCGCTCGATGTCGTGATCGCTCAGGACTTGGTTGAAACGCCTGGGCAGGTAGACTCGTAGGAAGAAATCATCGCCGACTTGACCCTCGAGAATGACGACGACTGTCTCGCCGAATGGAGTGGTCACACGCTCCATCCCGCTGATCGCATAGCTGCACTCCTCTCGCAGATCAGACAGGCGGGTGTAGGCCGGAGAGCTGGACTTGCAGGTGTTCAATGATGTCCGCAGGTCCATCGTTACACCAGGTGCGGACTCTGAAGTCATGCTGCTGCTGATGCTCGACATGGTAATGATGAGAGTATGAGGATGATGCGACTAGTCGAAGTGGTCTCCAGGCGAAGAATGATGCTCGGTCGGTCCGTTCGTTCGGTTTTTGTTGCCTGCGACGCCATCTTGAATTTTTTATGTGCGCAGGTGGTCGATGAAACGTGAGAAGGGTCGTCCCGCAGGTGTTTGGCACATTCCACAATGTCTAGACATCATAAATCTTCTTTTGTTTGTGCAGGTGGTCGATGAAATCTGAGAAGGATCGTCCCGCAGGTGTCCAATCTTTTGTTTGTGCAGGTGGCCGGATGCAGGTGGTCGATGTAATCTGAGAAGGGTCGTTCCGCTTCTTTTGTTTGTGCAGGTGGTCGATGAATTCTGAGAAGGGTGGCGACCATCATGGATTTTTTTATGAGCGCAGGTGTTCGGCGAGGTCGCACTCCACAGTGTCTAGACGTTGTTCCTACAATGTTTTCTTGGTGGGTCTTCTACGCGCATCTTGCTTTTTCGGTTTTATCATTGGCTTTTTCGGTTTCTCTATTGTCTTACTGTATCGTGTTACTGTTTGTGTCAAGCCGCTAATCTTCGGTACTCCCGTAGCTTTATTAATCCACATATTCTCTGACTTGTCCACTACTTGGTTGACGCTCTCGTATAATTCACTATTCTTGTCTATAAATAATCCGCATCTGTACACCATATCCGAACCATCATACATTTCCATTTTTAATAGCACTGGTCCGCTGTTTGATGGATTTTGTACCGCGTAAAATTGTCCATTTTCAAGCCATGACACGATGACACGATGGGGCAGTCATCTGAAGGTTTTGGAACCCATCCTGGTTTTGCTGTTTCTTCCACTTTAGGCTTAGGCGTAGGTCTTATCCTCTTCTTAGGCCTCGGTGATGGTGGAACTGGTATCTGCTCGAGTGTAGCGTTGTCGTCCGCGGCGTTGATGTCGGCCATGAATGCATTCAAGTATTCGTCAATTAATCCGGACGCGCTCATGTCTGTACCGCACGAGTGACTGTGTAAGACTGAGTGAATCGCTTACTTACAGTGTATGAGTCGAACGACATTTTGTAAAAAGCGCGCGGGTTTCAAGGACATGCGGACGGTTATGTAACTAACGTTGATGGCGTGGGTAGTGTTTAGGCGGGAAGCAAATTATGTAAATTGAAAAATGGAATAAACGAAAATAAATGAAATAAACGAAATAAACGGAAATAAACAAAAATTTAATAATTAAAAAAAAAAAAAAAAAAAAATGTAAATACCTCTACTAATTCGGGGGGGGGGGTCCTCGGGGGGGGGGTCTGGGGGGGGGGGTCTCGGGGGGGGGGGTTGCCGCTCTTTGCCGCTCCACCCTTACTTCGGCCAAGTCCCCCTACTTCTGAGATATTCATTATGAATACTTAAAGGTTAAAATTATTAGTTTATCACATTCACCAGAAAACTTGGTTATTGTAAAATGACCGGATATTATGTATAATGCTATTAATTACTTCGACCGAAACATTTACTCTTGAACTGCATGTAATACAGACGGTAAATATGCGAAAATATGGAAAATGGCAATAGATTTCAACCGGACACTCTGGTCATCATCAAGACCCAAACTGATCGTCATCATGATGGCCCGATGATGTCCGGGGCGTCCGGTTGAAATCTATAGTCATTTCCATCTTTTCGTATATTTATCGTCTGTATCATATATCGTGTATAAGGGTATATTTGTATGTTGGAGACTTTAATGTTTCAATTCTGATTGCAAACAACGCTTATATCATGCTACTAAAAAAAGCTTTGAAATGTTTTCGTGAAAGATATATGCAATATATCGATTTAAAAGCCCATGAAATAAGTGTGATGATATTTTACTAAAGTTATTTACAATTATTTTATAATTAATACATAAGGTATAAATAAATTAAATAATATATTTTTGAATTATCAGCTTCTTTTAATATTTGTTTATAACTGTAGACATATCAGCAGTCAAGAAATAACAATAACATCTTTTGTATACTTATGTTGAGAACTTCCTTAACAAAGATAACTTAGATGCTTAGGGGTATTTAAAGAAGAAAGTTAAAGAAAGGTCGAAGGCTGTTTAGTGTTGGAGGTTGGAAAAAGTTAAAGTATCCTATTTAAAACTCTTTGATATCACAGAATTTAAGTTATTCTGTATAAGGTAAATGTTTATGGTGCATTTTGACACTATTGATACTTTTGTATGCATCACCTTAGGCCGGTTCCTACGTGGGCGACAGATGCGACGCGACGAGAGCGACTGGAGCGACACCAGCGACAAGCTTGCATTGCCATAACGTTATACATTGTAAATTGTTGTCGCTCCTGTTGCCCACTAAGAACGCTCCAATGCCTATACATTTGTTTGAAATTTTGTCGCTCCCGTCGCGTCGCATCTGTCTCCCACGTAGGAACCGGCCTTAGGCTAAGTACCAAGCATGTATCTCATAGTTGTAGCCAACTTGATATTGTAGGTTTGGTTTAAAAATGGCTTATGTCATATACAATAAATAATTATAATAATAATAATAATAATAATAATAACCATCCCTCTCATCTTTGAAGTAGTTCAATTCTAATTTTGAATACCTAAATACCTCACCTAAATACATAGGTAAATACATAGGTAGTTCTTAGGTAAATACATTACCTAAATGAACCTCTTCGTCGTTTATAAGAAAAACTGCTTAAGTCAACTTACCTTATTCTTTTAGTTCTTTCCACATCCCTGTGCAATGTGTAATGTGATAATACATTGCGGAAAAAATATTGGAACTACTTAGTTTGTTTAACCTATATGGCCAAGAAAACTTTGTAAATGTATATTGACCTATTTGAATCTTTGTTCAGCCATAAATACTGGAATTTACCTGGAACTCTCCATGCTGATGGTCAATAGAGAGCTTGAAGAAAATCTTAGATGTAAGCATAATTTAGATATGTGCATCATATTAAAGGCCTTTAATACGCTTTTAATACCACAAATCCGACCTTAAAAAGTTGACGGAATAAAAAATTATAGGTCGATCAAACCTTTCACTAAATTATATAAGTAAGTCGGAAATAAAAGTTACAAGAAATCCCAATATTAATTGACATTTCGAAGTCAAGTTTGTGAAAAATTGCTAGAATACAAAGTCCTTAAAAATGGTGCAGGTTACAACATAGACCAATACAGTTTTTCTTAAGGTCCCATTAGGGACGCCTGGTAAATAAAACGAGTTTTTCAAACATAACTAACTTTGTGGTTGGATCTGACACTCTTCAGTAGGGTTTAGTAATTGAGAAAAAAACTAAGACGCAAATAAAAGAATATTTATAACACCACTTTAGTTAATTGTTATCAGATAAGAAACCGTAAAACAGTAACACACTCACGACTCCGTCATGCTGAGAACGGATAAAGGCCTGCGACTTTAACATGGGTGTTTCACAAATATGTGACGGTTTGAGTTCTAAAACAGCCACAGTAGTATTGTTATTTATATTTCTAGCCACTTCTGTGGCTGTCATATATGTAAGTAGTGATTAGTATTTTACAGTTTTGTTTTTCTATGTTGCATACATGTTGTTTGTTTTCATGGGGAAAGTAAAGACTATTGTTGCAGGTCTTGGTCAAAAATATGCACAACATCAAACACGATGGACAGCACACCGGAGGCGGTGGTGAGGAACATTGGTAGATTACTGTTTATTTATGTATTTATAATGGATTAAAACTTAATTAGAGAAGCGAATAATTTCTTTCACTTCACAACACATAACTGGTATACTATTTGTAAATAGGTACCCTTTAGAACTTATTCTAAGTAACATAGATTTTATGTGCAAATACAAAGTATAATAACTTATAGTCAAAGCTAAATGTCCATAGCTAAATTTTAATAGTTTGATAGTTATCTTTGAAAATGCCAAAATATAAAAAGCAAAACTAAACATAATAATGAAGGAAGGAAAAATGTTACGTCTATGAAGAAAATTTTACTATAATTTGTTTTAACAGTTAAAAATTTAGTCTCTTAAATTTTCGTAAAATAATTTTACTACAGACGGAGTTTTAAAAAGTCGATTGAAATGTTCTTTCGAGGAAGAGGATAAATGTATTATAAAGTTTCAAAGCATGTTGTCTTCAAATATTAATCGACGAGGATAGAGAACGTGTGTTATATCTCTCATCACCAGAAATCCAATGTAACAGTGAGAGCATTTACAACTCTTAATTAAGTTTAATATGTAACAACTTTTTAAACTTTTTAAACGTATTTGATTTGTATTATTTAGTTTCTGTTAGTAGGATGCTTAGTGAAATTTTTTTTAAGAATCTAGAACAACACATTATAACTAAACAAAAACTTAATTCTAATGTTGATAGTTAAATTACTACATCTTTTACTAGTGCCTACATATTTTATTAATAGTTGAAATCCAATTCCATAGGAGTTTTATTGTATCCATGTGAAAGAACTTCTTAAGTCATTAAAAAGATCATTTGACATATAAACGCTGATTTCATTGTTTAATTGTAACGACAAATTCAATAATACCATTTCAATTAGTACAAAATAATCATTAAATTAAAGTCAATGTTTTGTAAATTGACATATATTTAAACTATGTATTTGAATAAAAAGTATTTGAAGTATATTAATCTCTAAACAAATCCACAGATATTTGAATAGGACAACAGTTTAGTAATATAAACATAAAATGTTGTCCATAATAGTGGTAATTTATTAAGTTCTGCATCATTAAGGGATATCCCCATATAAGCCACTAGTTTTCATTAAGTATGTTAACATTTAAAAGTATAATAATATGTACAAAAATATCTGGCATACAGTTATTAAACAGAGGTTATGTTTACTAACATTTTCCTCGGTAATTTAATTAAGATTTCCATCGAAACATCAACTATAGAAATAGTTGTAAACTGTATTAATCAACCCCAATAAAAACTAAATATGTATATTTTAATTTTATTGGCTCATTTTTTAGGGGCATAATTTGTTTTATTAAATCCCTTCATTTATGTCATGGCATTTACCACCAAGCACCTTTTTTGAAGCTTCAATGCAGATGGTCTCTATTATATTATACACAATTAATTGTAATAAAATGTTATGCTAATCATAATCTAAATCACTCAAAATGTAATAACTTAGTTATTTATGACATCACAGTTAAAAAATAAAATAAAATACACAAGATACGGTTTTTTATATTATAGGTCAGAAATTGGTTAACGTATAAAAACCTATAAATACAACATTTCATAGTGTACTGCAGTCATACCTTTTGCATTATCGAAAGGTCGATCGAAATTGGAAATTGAGTTAGTACCTATTTAAAGATATATTAAACGAAAATAATAATACCGTACTTGAAATGTTTGCTTTTTGTACATTGACTTCAGAAGTCAACTCTATGAGTTCTTGGTTCAAATTTTATACTTTTCCAATAACTGTTTCAACTTAGTAAGTTGATTTAAGATGATGGTTGAAACTTGCTGTTCCAAAGTTGCAGAGTCTCAGGATTGCCAGGAGGCACATTATACATGTAACAATTAGATAAATGTTTCACTGATTCTTATTGGAATATTGAATAGTAAATTTAATGTGCAAAAATATATATATTTTTTTCTCAATAAGTTGTTTTTATTTTACATTTAAACATATTTATTGGAAGTCGTTTTAAAAACTATTAATAATATTTTATTAATTTCAAGTTCAGTTGATTTAAAAACATATTTTACGTGGGTAACATGCTATTGGGTTTCTTAATCTCCTGTGAACAGTTAAATTTTTTACGTTTAAAAGTAGAAATATCTTTTGAAGAACTATCCTTTTAAAATTATGCTTATAATTGCTTCGTTCTAAAGTAAACATTCCTTTAAACATAGCAAAAGTGCGTATACATGGCTAAAAGTTAAAAAGATTCATTTTATACTTAATTTCTTATTTCTATGGACAAACCTGTATAAAAAATGATAAAAGCAATGAACTATTACAAAATCGAAATGAATTTTTATACTTGCGTAATAATGGTAAGCCGTCATCTAAAATTCATTGAGCTATTATTTACAAAAATAGAAGAACAGTTGAACTTATTGTAGATTATACAGTGTGTCAGAAAATAAACGTTTCAGGATTTTGAGAGATGATTACTTGTACAAAATTAAAGAAAAAGTTCCAATAAACAAATGTCATAAAATGCTTAGTCGATGCTTAAATTAGCCGATAGCTGCCATTTTGTTTGTTATACTTACTTTTTTTATTATTCCGTAATATTATATCAAGTTAAAATTTTGCATGAATTAAATGCTCATTTTATTTATCTTATGTTTATTTTCAAATAATTTTTTTTAATTCAAATTTTTCAAAAACAATAATTTTCTAAAAGAGTACAAACACGTTGAAAAATTCAATCATCTAAACAGTATACTCAAGGGAAAAAGAAAAGAAAAAAATCAATTATCTAACCATATATGCCAAATTTGTAAGGATATGACAACAAATAACAGAAATATTGAGTTTTTTTTATCACTTTTGTTTGCATAATCTATAAGGCAAAATAAATGTTTTCATGCAGAAAGGTCGTAATAACTCCGTTATTTGTCGTCACATCCTTACCAACTTGGCTTAACTAGTTAGATAATGTAAGAGAAATTTTTTACCTTTTATGTATCTTGTGAAATTTTGAAAGAAACTATTTGTTTTCAGATATTTTGGCCACTATAAAAATTGCAAATTGGAAAATTATAAATTTTTCCTTAAAACAAGCATTATAGGACATTATAGGAACTTTTTATTAGTTTTTGCACAAGTAATAATCTACCAAAATCGTGAAACATTTTCTGACAACCTGTATACATTGCATACTGTAGATGCATCGCTATTGAAAACACTACAGTTTAAGGTGAACATTAATTGTACTGATTGGACTGAATTGTAAATGTGATGAGTGTGATGGATCTGATGAAGTGTGAACTGACATGTAAATGTGATGAGTGTGATGGATCTGATGAAGTGTGAACTGAATTGTAAATGTGATGAGTGTGATAGATCTTATGAAGTGTGAAATGACTTGTAAATGTGATGAGTGTGATGGATCTGATGAAGTATGAACTGAATTGTAAATGTGATGAGTGTGATGGATCTGATGAAGTGTGAACTGAATTGTAAATGTGACGAGTGAAATGGATCTGATGAAGTGTGAACTGAATTGTAAATGTAATGAGTGTGATGGATCTGATGAAGTGTGAACTGCATTGTAAATGTGATGACTGTGATGGATCTGATGAAGTGTGAACTGCATTGTAAATGTGATGAGTATGATAGATCTGATGAAGTGTAAACAAAATTGTAAATGTGATGAGTGTGATGGATCTGATGAAGTGTGAACTGCACTGTAAATATGATGAGTGCGATGGATCTGATGAATTGTGATCTGAATTGTAAATGTGATGAGTGAAATGGATCTGATGAAGTGTGAACTGAATTGTAAATGTAATGAGTGTGATGGATCTGATGAAGTGTGAACTGCATTGTAAATGTGATGACTGTGATGGATCTGATGAAGTGTGAACTGCATTGTAAATGTGATGAGTATGATAGATCTGATGAAGTGTAAACAAAATTGTAAATGTGATGAGTGTGATGGATCTGATGAAGTGTGAACTGCATTGTAAATGTGATGAGTGCGATGGATCTGATGAATTGTGATCTGAATTGTAAATGTGATGAGTGTGATGGATCTGATGAAGTGCGAACTGAATTGTAAATTTAATGAGTGTGATGGATCCGATGAAATGTAAACTGCATTGTAAATGTGATGACTGTGATGGATCTGATGAAGTGTGAGCTGCATTGTAAATGTGATGAGTGTGATGGATCTGATGAAGTGTGAACAAAAATGAAAATGTAATAAGTGTGATGGATCTGATGAAGTGTGAACTGAATTGTAAATATGATGAGTGTGATGGATCTGATGAAGTGTGAACAAAATTGTAAATGTGATGACTGTGATGGATTGATGAAGTGTGAACTGCATTGTAAATGTGATGAGTGTGTTGGATCTTATGAAGTGTGAAGTGCATTATAAATGTAATGAATGTGGTGGATCTGATGAAGTGTGAACTGACTTGTAAATGTGATGATTGTGATGGATCTGATAAAGTTTGATCTGAATTGTAAATGTAATGAGTGTGATGGATCTGATGAAGTGTGAACTGCATTATAAATGTGATAAGTGTGATGGATCTGATGAAGTTTGATCTGAATTGTAAGTGTGATTAGTGTGATGGATCTGATGAAGTGTGAACTGAATTGTAAATGTGATTGAGTGTGATGGATCTTATGAAGTGTGAACTGCATTGTAAATGTGATGAGTGTGATGGATATTATGAGTGTGAACTGCATTGTAATTGTGATGATGTCACAGAGAGAGACAGAGCGAACAAAGTCAGTAGTACTGTGACACTGAGCACAGCGGAGCTAACGGAGCACTGGAGCAGACGTCCGATCGCCGCGAAGTGTGGAGGGAGAGTAAACGAACAAATACAGAAGCTTTGGGTTATGAAAATGGTGCGGGATCGTAAATAGTATGCATCGGCAAGACAGGTGATTAACATCGGCTATACTCAACGTGAATCTCAGCGTATGCATAGAGTGTAGAGGTTCATTGAAAGGTCAACAACGTGAGAGTGACAACATTTCAGAACCAACTGCGGCCATTCGGGGACAAACCAGGGTTTTAAATTGTGCAAAGTCACCCATTACATTTATTTCAATATAGAGAAAAAAGGTATGATAACTCATGCCATAAGATAACCACTTTAAGACAGTTTGCTTATGTCGAAACATTAGTCAACTATTTTTGTAACCCATACATATTTAACACATTAAACGAAGTCACAAGTCCCTAGTACATCACTTCAAAGGTGTAAATATTTGCTGAAAGTTCAACCACAGCCTCACGTCGCACGCCGCACACTCTTTTACATAGAAGCGAGTCGTGCGTAGAGACCCCAACCAACAACGCCAAATTAGTTTGACCACATTAGCTTGTCTGCTCGAACACATACACTGAACATTTGCGCTGACAAAAAAATCAAGATGGTGGCGAAAGGATATCGTCTCGACACCATGGACTGCGGCTACACCGAACACCGTGCAAACAAAAATCAAGTTGGCGGCGTAGGAATACCGGTTGAATGTACCGGCTACGCGCTTTAACTCGTACTCACCCAGAAAATAGTTTATTTTCGAACTAAGTTGTATTTTCGAGGTTAAATTTACAAAGTAAGTAATATGTGTTTACATTCTTTTTATTTACAAACATTGCTTTTCATAACGTTTTAATTTTCACTATTCCGCGTATAAAATTAATAAATAAGGAAACAGCTGACTTCATTCCTAGAATAGAAAAAAAAAATACTCCAGCTGATTTTTCAGTCCACTGAAAAAGGAAGGTTTTTGGTACTACTGAGAGAACAAAAACAGGCTGATTTCGTGCAGAATGATAGAAAATAAATTATTTTCTTTTTTGAAAACACAAGAAATACAAATGCTAAAAAATATATATTTTTCTCACTTTTATTTTGGGTATACCTCTGTCTGCCTATATTGGGTATTTTCAAGAAATGCTTAAGCGTATTTGGGAGAAAATTTCCTTCTCTTTCAGAATGTCAACCTCTATTTTGGTCGATTTCCCCACCATCTATAAGTTATTTGCAAAAAAAGATAAGTAACCTCCTAATTTTTAGTCGTGGAAAAATACTGAGTTAGAGATATCTTTGTTAAACTTTGTAAAACATAAAGCCGCGTCCGCACTGGTCCGCATTGTATTTCGCTTTTTTATTGGCATAGCTTGATAAAATTTTGTATGTAAATTCTCTAGATAGGGTTTAAGTAATATTTGCTTACAACACCCATATGGCGGCAAATATTCATGGGGTATATGGGGAAAGTTTTAAAGGGCCGAATATTGATACAATTTGATATTTATCTTACCTAACCATCCTAACATTTTTAACGACATCCCATGGCAGCAAACGTACAGATTCATTTCTATGGTGTTTATGGGGAAAACACAAAATCTTAAATTGCTTTGGAAATTCGTTGAGTACGCAGGTCTGATGCGACGGGGGATTTATATTGGCCTTCGCCATAAAGAACCTACTTACCATGATTAAACATGATTTGCCTGTGCTAAACATGACACCAGACTTTCCATTTACATTAAATCAAAATAAAAAAAAATCGTAATTAATTATGGTTCTAATTTTTTTGTTTGTTTAACTATCCATGTTTTATGACATTTTACAGTCTTTCTAAACGATTTTTTAAGCATTTTACAGTCTTTGACATCATATCTAAGAACAATCACCTTTTTCAATTAAAACAAAAAAATTGATTCTTTTTACGTCAAAATGAAATCCACAAACATCAAATACTAGGACTATAAATCAAAAATTAATTATTAAAACTTATGAAGCGTGACTAAGGTAATAAATTGGCTAATACGTGGTGATCAGTTACGTTTATTAAAATGCCGTAGAAGGTAAAGTATGAAATCGTTTGTTAAAAAATATGGTGAGAGGCAAAAATAGATTTGGTTTTATTAGGACAAAGTCGATTTTCATAAGGGGTGTGCGATAACTGCTTTTTGAAGTCTAGTATAGTGGAAATAACTTAGATGTTTCGAGCTTTTTTCAAACATTGGTTTACCAAAAAATCAGTTTTATTAAATATAGTATATTTAATAACAATAAATTGGACCTGATAAAGTTTTTTTCGTGAAAGATAATAATATATGTTGTAATTATCTGTGTATGTATTCCAGATTTCTTAAAATGACAAATGTTCAAAATATAAATACTAAATTAAGAAAACTTATTTAGACTGTCCTTCTATCACTCATAATTTACTATTTTTTACCTTTCATTTAGTTAAAACAAAAGTACAAATTTCATTAATATGAATGAAACAAAAATACAGTATGAAAATTTGTATATATAAAACAATAAGGGATATAATATTTTATTGTAATGATTTAAATTTACAAACCATACTCAGCTCAGACAAAGGTGCAAATGAAGATGATGAAGATAATGATGGTAATGAGCGTTATGTAGTAATAAAGACAAAATTTAATTTTAAATGGAAAATGTATTTATTACTCAATTACTAAGCATATTGGAAATATGTAATTGGTGGTCATTGAGGACCTCTATATATCGAATACGGCCAAAAATCACCTTGATATAGTGAACTTCTGTATATCGATGACTTTGAATTACAAAGGTTTGACATTCTTCTTGAGGTTCGATGTAGGCTGTCGAGGTTGCATGCAATAACCAAACTTTGTAGCTTTTCTTCAATAAATGAGATAAAAATAGTTATTTGTGCTTCTAGGGACTGAAGTACAATGTTTCCTCCCTGACTATATGTACAAAGTCAGTAATCTGCCTTGTTTACATTTCTAGTATTTACAAAGAATGTCCTTTATAACGTTTGAATTTAATAACTCTGTACCTCAAATGTAATGAATGAATAATAATATACTCAGCAAACAGCTGACTTTTCAGTCGTAGGACCTAAAAATAGTTCAGCTGGTTTTTCAGTTATAGGACGAAAAGAAACGGTTTTGGTATTATTTTGAGAACAAAAAACAAGCTGATTTCGCGCAGAATGACAAAATAGTTTTAGTGCTTCTAGGGACTAAAGTACAATGTTTTCTCCCTGAGGGGAAAGTGTTGTCGCCAGAAGGCGAAGACGTGGGCGACAATTTCCTTGAGGGAGAAAAGTAGCCTACTTTAGTCACAATATTTTTCCTCCACCTACACGAATAACATTTAGGCCTAATAGGACTACCGTACATAATTTAACTTTACCTTCATTTGATCCCTTGCTCCATCAAGCTGGATCAGGCACGTCAGCATAAAAAACACAGGGTAGGCCATATCACTTTTAAATAACACGAAAAAGACAAAATATAGTTTAAGCATAGTCAAAAGTTTTACACTTATGTTTTGGACTTCTTAGGTTAATACCCTACCCAAACGAAATGTAAACAAACACCTACACTGCCACGGCCATCTCTAGTACTAGAGATGCTGCTCACTGCTGACAGCTGCTACTAGCCAACAATGAGTCACGAAACAAATACAAGCAACAGCTGACTGTGGCTCATGTTCTTTTTAATCTCTCTTTTAATTTTATTATTATGTAACTAACTTTAGCCCCGTGGTACGAAAAAACTTGAGTTTTCCCTAGATAGAAAAATTAAGTATTTAAGTCACATGGGATAGAAATTAGTACTTTACTACTCTATTCCAAGGAGTAAAATACGGCTTTAGATAGTAGGTGGAGGCAAAATATGAATCTGGTCGTGGGATACATTTATTTATGGGATACAATAACTACCTATTGAGTTAGGTCGCCATTTCAATAAAGGTATTAAAGGTATTAAAGGTATTAAAGGTATTTCCTATTTACAAATATGTGTATGATTTTTATTTATTTATTTTTGAAATGTCTTCCAGAAAAAAAATTCAAACCTATTTCCAATTTTGGATACTAGAAAAAGAATTCACATCAGGACAGGTTGCTTCTCGTAGGCGGTCTTTTATTCACCTTTATATACATACACGAAATCAAAATTCGTTCCTCTTCTTTCGTAAACTTGACATCAGATAAGAAAAAAAACATACAATTTTTCGATTATAACCTAAATTTAATTTTATACGGAAAGAATATTTCATTTAAAGCGACAGTGTCGCGATTTTTGGGATGCGAGCCATTACCCACACTAATTTTGCCAAACGTGAGTAGATAGAAAAGGGAGTTATGAGGACACCTCATACTTCCCACGATCTCGAGGTCTGCAAAACGTAATTTTTGGCCCTTCTAATGAAATGTACTATTAAACACCACTTACTTTACAATAGGATCAAATTGTGCAATTGTCTTCCATTAATTTAGCAAAAAAATAACCGTATTCAAAATTAAATGACATGTATTTTATGATTTAATTGCAAATCGCATCAATCTCTTTGCTCCCTCATAGTAAATAGCTTCAGCTTAGAACAACATTTAAAGGATTAAAAAATATAGAGATCTTAATTCAACACCCTTTATTTACTAAACGCAAAATGGAAATTTTGCAACGTACGTTTACAGACGTTACAGCAACTTACTCATTTCTTAGGGTTAGCTACCACCCCTGCAAAGAGTAACCGTTCTTTTTTACTATCATGAATTAAGTAGATAAATGGAGAATCAATGTAGACCTTAGAAAAACATGGGGCTGCTTTGTTGGCATTAATGACAGTAGCAGCCGCCGCCACCGTGCCGTTCTCATGCACATTTACTCTCGCTCCATGTGCGACACTCTCTATGGTCAAAAGAGGTCCGGACTCAACAAGATTGGACAGGTTCAGATCATTATGGAGAAGGTCAGACAACCCCATAGAACTTAATATCTGAAAAATATGGACTCATTATTAGTATAGTATAATAAAGAAACTATTATTATTATCAATTTTATTATTATATGACGCATTTGTACCTCATATGATCATTTTAATAGATCTCTTGGTACATAAGTGAAATGAAAATGAAAAATAACATAAGAAATTTGTTGTATTCCTCTAAGCTTATAAATAATGTATTTCTAAAAAAATATTGGTTTATTTTTAAAAAGTTGCAAAGCCTTATTTCCTTTTTGAGGTGTATTTTTTTCAGATTCTGTAGGTGTGTGCATGAAGTAGTAGTGTCAAGATGCATTATAGGGATTGACTAAATAGAATAGTATTTGGATCTTAAAGCACTACAATTGTACCAAGATTTCAACTGAGAATTGAAAAATATTCTTTCTATAGATTTGGCTGAGGCAAAGAGATGAAACCGTATTAATTTCTTTTAGTTATAAAAAAATCTACAAAAGATAAAGTTTAAAGGCCCATTAATTATTATTAATGGGCCTTTATAATTATAATTAATGGGCCTTTATAATTAATGTTATCATATTAATAAGATAGTTTCCTCCAAACACTACCCACAGAGAAACTTAAAATCCACATACATTTTAATGTAAAATATATTAAACTTTCACTGTAGTTATTTAATAGGCCTACTAGTATTTTGGTGGTGAGAAAAAGAAAATATTGGGAAAAGCCTTAAATGAATAGCCTTTAAAAATTAAAGTAACTCAAAGCCATTCGGTTGTCCGAAAAATAAAATGAGGATTTAAAAATGTAAAGAATGAGTTAGCTGCAACATTAAAACAATTTGTTAATCGCATAATATTTCATTCGTTAAATTTATTTATAGCCTTCTTTACCAGCCTGCGTTTTATTCAGTCCTACATGGCATATTATGGTAGTTAACTACTTATAATAGTTACATAAAAGAATTTCTGGAGTTCATGAAAAATATGATGTTGGCGGGCTGGCCAGTTGACACAAGTAAAATTTCAATCTTGTAGCTCGAATATGAATGACACTGATTTGACAAACGAAGGAAGTGATCGACATGTTATTATTCATGCCAGTTTAATTATTTGTTAAAACCTTCAGGAAGAAAATAAAATAAATTGAATAATCATAACAAAATAATAGTAGTAGTTTTAATCACTAGGAGCAAAAGTGGGTCTTTGTGGTCGCAATCGTGTTTTGAAAACGAGGTACAGCCGAGTTTTTAAAAACGATTAAGCATGAAAAAGACACTTTTTCTCCGATTGATGAACAAAGTTTTTTTTTTTTTTTTATCATAATGCGAAATCAGACTTTTTATCGTTAAAAATATTAACTATAAAGTTGCATATTCGAGGTTATATTTACAAAGTAAATTATATGCAGTGTTTACATTTCTGTTATTTACAAATAATGCTCTTTATAACATTTAAATTTCAAAATTCTTCTCATCAACATTAATAAATCAATAATAATGCACTTAGCAAACAGCTGACTTTTCAGCCCTTGGACCTAAAAAATTCTCCAGATGATATTTCAGTCCTAGGACAAACAAGAATCGGTTTTAGTACTATTGAGAGAACAAAAAACAGGCTGATTTCGTGCAGAATGATAAATAAATTATTATCACAAATTTATAATTATTTACCGGCTTGAGATCAAAGCTCGAATTAATTTCAAACTTGGGCAACAGCAAATCAGTCCCACACGGGGTTTGTTTATGTATTTTAACGAGTAAATCGTTGATTGCAGCATGTGACAGTTTCTTCACCAGCTCTTGCAGTGGTGGGGCAGATCCCTTCTTTGGCAGCGTCGTCGGCATGATAATGATCATCGACACATCTGACTCAAAGGACCCCGGCTTGGTCTTGTAAGGCAAAGATATAACCTGGGCTTGAAGGCTCTGGTCCACCACTTAAAAAAATAACAATATTTTCACTTAAATTAGTAAAAATTATATTTGATAATGGAAAATAAGTGTATAGAAAATATAGGAATAGCTACTTACTTAGTTTACTTAGATTATTCAACACCACTTTAGATAAATATTATATATTTTTCCAATGAATATTTGTATTTTGTGTACAATGTATATTTTTGAGTTCGGTTATATTCTTAGTTATTATTGTGTAACTATGCTGTTTATTTTTATGTGTCTATCAACGCCAGTGGCATTTTTTTTAACGTTTTGAAGGAGAACGGTCCAAACCCCAGTCTTGGTACTATCTAACATCGACCAGTTGTTAGAAAGCATCATTAAGTAATATGCCAATGACAAATGGCAGCTGGGTCCGGAATCGATCTTTTAAAAATCTACTAACTTTTCTCAGGATCGAACCGGCAACCTTTGGATTTAAAGGTGAGCACGATAATCACTCAGCTACCCAGCCAGTTAAGTTGACGTGCTATCTGCAGAAGAACACAGAAATTAAGAATGTAAAAAATATATTTTCATGAAATATATTTAATATTTATATGTTATAAATATATAAATATAAATTTACTTGCACTTCCGTGTATTTAAATTTAGAAACCACTCTTTTCTCTCGGTTCAAGTGCAAACTACAAAAAGTAAGTAATATATTCATATTTATAATACACGATTTAATAACCATTTTAGACCTGAACAACATAGACTAAACACTTATCAAAATTTACCTTCCTATGCCGGAGCTAATTTTTTCATCGTTTACAAGAAAATATCAAACAAGAGCAAAATTATTTTAATTTTAAAAATAAATTAAAAGCTTTCCTTAAACCAAAAGCATTTTACAATGTTAAAGAATTTATGGAACACTAGAAAATTTGAATTAATTAACTAATTAGATCAAAAGATATTATAAGTTAGATTAATTTGATTGTAGATTAGAGTAAATTTATATGTTATTTTTTTATTTTACAATTTATTCATTGTAATCTCTTATTGTATGTATTTAAGGAAAATTTTATATATTCTCTTTATTTTTGTTGCCAACAATCGGATGTTGTAATGTTGTAAATTATTATTATATAAAGTTGTGTCAAAATGCAGACAGAATTTTTTGAAGTAGAAAGGATATTCCCTCATATTTAATTTTTTCTGATATTTTAAAAATATTAGTCTATCTAGTGGTCTTACATAATAATGACAACGTATACAGTTACCTTTACATCCTCCTATTTCCTGCCATAATATCCCTTTAAAAACATTTACTATACATACTCTGTCAGTTAGACTTTCTTATATTGACGTTGCTTATGTAAACAAAACCTTGTTAAAAAAAACTCGAACCAGTATAAACCTTTTAAATTGTTTCCTAAAAAAATGATTTAATTAAAAACTTACTTGACTTAAAAATATCTTGGTCTTTAACTGGTTTCATGAGTTGAGCTCGTACAGTAGCACCGTCGTTCAGTGTGAACGGCAACGCGTGTGTGCCTCCAATTAACGGGAACACCCATTCTGCTTTGAAATAACAGGCGTTTATCTGTCCAAACACGTTGATATTAGATTATTGAAATATAGCTATTATTTCTGATAGTTAATGTCAGAAAAAGTTAATTTTCAGGTATAGGCCTTGTTCCTTTCCATCTACTAACACTAGTTTTCCAGTACAAAATTTTTCCTTCATCTGTAATAATACATTTATTTCATGTCATAACATTTTACTATGCAAATATTTTAGATAAAATTACTTAAAAGTTTAGATTGAATTTTTGCTTTGTAAAGAACAAGTCCATCACCTAGAAAGCCTATACCAGGGATCGACCAGTAGTCTTTCAGCCTTTATTTCTATGTAAATAATGTTACTAAGACCTTTTGACAAAAATTTACTCAAAACAAAATGAAATTTATGAAACAATAACCATTATAGTAAAGATAACCTTAAAATTGATAAAAAATAAATAAGCTTTAATTAATTTTTTAGCATAGCCAAAGGAAAATCAGAAACTTTTGCCAATGGATATATATTTTAGTTTCCTTCCACTATGAAACAGTAAAACTATTTTAAAATCCCACCAAAACAATTCAAAAAAATATTTTTATAAATATAAGTGTAAAATAAAAACATTACACAAATCTATTTGTACGTTATACTATCCTCAATACAAGTATAGCTGATGATCTAATAGCTTTTGAATTATTCTGACAAATAATAAATTTGACAGTTAAAGAATAATTAATATTGTTTAAAACTTTGACATTTTAAGTTTTTAATGTGCTTACCATTGTCAGTAGGGTTTTGGATATCATTTCCTGCTTAACTAAATCTTGTATCAGTCCTTTTGTTTCTTTAGAAATCCAGCTGTTCATTTCTTTTGCTCGCTGGTCTTCGGTTTTGAACACTGCAACCTTACCGGATAAGTGTTGTTCCATGTCCTTCTTTATTTTTATATCACTACTATGAAAGATTCTCTCATAAAATTCAAGTTCAAATTGCACGCCAGGAACTGTTGCTATTCCTCCATGTAAGATTTCATCGAGATATGCGGAATTACCCTAAAATAATAATACTTTAATAGTTTATAATCATTCATTATCATTATTAAAATAAAGATATTAAAACCCTGTTGTATTCTATCTGGAAACGAGGTTTCCATCTTCAACCTTTACCGATTTTATCAGTTAATTATTTGATTCAAAACAAGTAAATAATACAATATATCTCGTGTGCCCTCTGTAGTCACTTGCAACTGTATGTATGTATTTAATTTTTAATTTATTCATTATACCTTTGAAGTTATTGGAGTATAGAATTCAGAGTTGGCTTACTTTTCAATGTAGCACTTGGCATCTGTGTGTTAAGTCACGAATGCAAATGAATTTTGAAGTTTATAATTTTATGTTTTAAAATTGACACAATTAAAAAAAAATGTTTAACTAAATATTTTAAAGATTGTAATTTCAACCAAAGTTTTTAAGCCACAACAATACTGCAATATTTATTTTTATGAAAAAACAAGTGCTAAACTTACCAATACTTGACCTTTGACTCTGTCGTAGTATGGAAAAAATGTTCAGTTGACAAAAAATATGAGTACATTTTTCTATCAAATTTGCTGAACAGGATAAGAGGGTTTTCTCTTGTCCGGGTTCAGTCCAGCCCACTTAACAATTCTGTTTATGAAGTCATTGATTTCAGTTACAGTTTCTTTAATCATCTTATTTTGAAATTAGATTAAATCTAAAGGTCATCAGCGTACGAATGAAACTTGGCATCCGTCGTACATACAGAGGCAATATCATATGTGTAAACAAAAAAGAATGGGACCAAGTATTGAGAACTAGTGGAACAAAACAATGAACATGACTCAAGACAGGAGTTATGTAACCCACACTGCTTTCTTATGTTTTAAGCCCCTAAGATTTTAATTTCGGCGATAATGACATCATTGTTCTCATTATCTCAATTCTTGCTCAAGTCGAACAACGCCAGTGATGCGCATCGCCTGCGATCCACAGCCGAAATAAATTAAGATTAAAGAAAGATCAATAAAGATGCTGATAGGCCTATAAATTTTGAGAGTGATTTGGATGTAACCCATGTATTGGCTGGACTAGAGAAAACTTACATTTTTGTGAGAAAACTTCTGTTGTAAATAAAATATTAGGTCTATAAATAAATGTAAGTTTTGGAAGGAGAGAAAATTAAATTAGTTTAATCAAATAAATTTAAATTTATGTTAGCCAACAGCTTTGGTCGTAGTACGTCTTACAACCTTTAAAACATCTATTTGAAAAACAGGACTAAAATTCCAAATTTAAGTGGGCTAACGTAAAGTATGCTACTATTTAATTCGGGTTTAAACCATTCATCAGATACTGGGAGCATTCGCTTCACTAGTGTTCCAACTTACATGTCCTCTTGTATTAGAGGAGTTCATAATACTAATCCGTATTTAATTAACCATTATGCAATCCGAAATACCCCGTCGCAGCAAACCTGCGTACTCAGCGAATTTCCAATGGAATTTTTGTATATTTTCTATCTCCCTATAAAATCCATGGGGATGAGAGTATTTAGATTTGCCGCCATTTGGGTTTTGTTGATAAATAAAAGTTAAACCCTACCTAGTGAATGTACATAAAAAATTTTATCATTTTATGATGTTCTTTTTATTTTCCCCATAAATCTCATAGAGGTGAGTTCGTAGGTTTGCCGCCATATGGGTTTTCTAAGCAAATATAAGTTAAACGCTTCCGAATGAATGTACTTACCAAATTTTATGAATATATGTCAATAAATAAACAAGATGGAAGGTTATCTTAATTTCCCATAAGAATATAAAAAAAATAGTTTTTTTTTTATTTTCTCCATAACCATTTAAGCTAGGTAAAAAATTCAAAATACTAGATTGTTTGTTTTTTAAGCTCTTTGAAATGGTTTAAGTTAAAATTGTTGATTAAAAAAAATAAAAGTTAAAAAAGTAAAAAAAAAAACATTTTTAACCCTTTTGAAACACTATAGAACCCCGTTCCAATGGTCCGATCATTCTGGTTCGCGAACTCAATCTAGTAGATGCTGGCTTACACCACTGTACCAAATGTCGTCAAAATCGGAGAACCCCTTCAAAATTTATCGTGTTCACACACACACACACACACACACACACACACACACACACACACACACACACACACACACACACACACACACACACACACACACACACACACACACACACATATCAATTTGAATGAATGGTGTTTTTGGCTTCTAGGGAACTCAAAACGAAAAAGTATTATGGTCCCGGGCTTAGGTTTACCGTGACTACTACTGTAATAGCGTATGGAGAAATCAATATTGAAACAATTATGTGTCGGTATTCTAGGAGACCACGTAGCCTTAGCAAAATTTATAAAATTTAATTATATAAGAAGGGATGGATCGGGGCCTACGAAAACTAACTCGTAGGCCCCGGATGGATGCGATTTTATCTTCACTCTCCTATAACAAAGAAGAACCAAAATAGTGACTATTTGCTATCTATAACCCTTCTGTACTCGTGTAGATATATTATAGATATTTTTATATTGAAAGGAATATAGAGCAAGTAATGGAAAAGTGCGTTTATGGAAATAGGCTGTTTCGATTGTTTAAAATTAAACCTTTAATATTCCCATGGGATGGGTGCCATTGTACTGCTGAAATTTGCAGACTAATTAGACTTTTATTTCGAAAAGTATTTAATTTGTCTGTAATTAAATATAAGTTCATAGCCTGCGGCGAAAGTGTGATTTCCTGACTTCAAACTTCCACTTTCAGCTAATGCCTCGCACGTAAGCCTGAACGGAAAAAACTCTGTTCAACCTAGTGATTCTTTAAGGGTGGTAAAAACGTTGTGTTCGTATTATTCTTAATATCACGTCAAACAGCAGCTCCCATCAATATACATGCGTTATAGATAGAAGTAGTTTCTGCATCTCACAAACACTGCGTATCACGTGACGCCAAGTTTCACGTTAAAAATACGCAACGCTTTAGTTACCCTATATAATAGTTACCCAAGAAACGCCACCATGAAGAACACTCTCCAGTTGTTTCAGTGTTGAACCACTTGCTGAGTAGCTCAGCAGCAGAAGAACCCTGTAGACGCTGGTTGGTGAAAACACCACGTTCTCTGTGGGTGGTGTGCTTAAAATATGCTTAAATAGTGCTGATGAAAAGTTCAAGTCATTTGATATTGTCTTATGTGAGGAGTCTTGCTGAGCCTCCAGGAAGTTCAAGGCAGAAATGAAAAGAACGAACGAAATTATCTGAAATTCATAAAGAACATATAGAACTATAAGTGTGTAACTTAATCTCATTAGGTATTATATGCGGGAATAAATTTAAACCATGCCATTTTTTATAAATTTATAATATTTTTTAAAATTTATTTTTGTAATATATTTTATAAATTCTAATAAATTTGACTGGGACGGTGGCGACGTCCTGTAATCCAGTTACTTGGAGGTCACGAATTGTGGATAGTTATAAGCGATGGCTTGTGGATGCGATGTTCTCTAGTGGTGATTAACGTCCGCACTAGTGAACATTAGTTCATCCATAAAGTCAATCCTCATAACTAGACCAATTCGTATATATGAGGTCAAAATTTTAGTTCGGATCCCACCAGGACTGCGGAGAACCTATGAATAAAAGAAGGGCTGTTTCATTCCTTTGTTGTCGGAAAATGCCACTTTTGAGTCAGGCCGGTGACGTAATCAATCTGATGTCCATAAGAATAACATATACCAGCTGATCAGGCTAGTGACGTTTTGGATACTAATTTTTACATCGTTTTACCCGCTAATGAAACAGCCCTTGTCTATTACGTTACAGCAGTTTTCCCCAGTCCTGGATCCCACGTTAAAATGTACGTCCTAGATACCATTGGCTGTTGGGCTATAAATTAACAGTCCTTTCTAAAGAGAATGTCGGACCTAGTCAGTAACAAGACTACAAGATCGTGCCACAATATCCTACACTCATCCCTCATTAATACTTGGCTTTAAACTACCTATTGAGTTAGGTCGCCATTTCAGTAAAGGTAGGGTAAAGGTATTAATATTTCCTTAGAATCAATTTTTCAACAAAAAAGCAATAAAAAGTTACTAAAAACTAAAGCTGATTGTTTTTTAAATGCGTTATACCTTCTGGTGGATATCTAGCTATCTAATATAGTCAATAACTTTAACAAAAACAACAAAAAAATCATAAAAGTAATAACATAAAAGCTGCAGCAGCTAATCGTATACTTATTCGTTGAGTCAAACAGTTTTAATTGTAATTTCATATTATGATGATTAGAAACATTTAAAACAAAGTGTCTAATCGGTTTGAAGGAATGAAACAAAACATATGTGATATATTATGAAATTCAATGTAAAAAGTTTAAGTTTATTGGAAACGGTTTCATTAAAATCCAAAACATATAAATTGTTTCTTTAATGGTAAATTTGATGTAAATTCATAAATTTTAACGAAAAAACAACACAAAATAGAAAATAGTTATAGGCCCCTTGGTCAAATTTGTTTTAGTTAAAAATACGAAAAGTCCCTGGACTAAAATAATGTATGTAAGATACTGAAAACCTCAGAGATCTGGAAATAGTAAGTGCTGTTAAATCTGTAAGTTGAACGAGACGAATGAAATAAACACAATATTGGGAATGAATGTTTAACAAAGAAGCTATACCGTTACACTCTATAAAATATCACTTACCATTATGAAGGAGGTCTGCAGTCTTTTTGCCACACATTCTACTTCAGTGGCTTTATATAACAAAGTTAATAAAAAAAATATACCCTTAATTAGTTTGAGCAACCATTTATAAAAGGTTTTATGCAATTATAGCATATTTCCTAGCTATAAAAATTTCTTTTATTTAATGAGTTAACGCATTATTAAATTTTAATGGAAATTAAAGACATTTCACGTTAACGGTCCATTGCATATAATTTTCTAATTAAGTTGAAATCAAGTAAATCTCCACAATTAAAATTATGCTTGAGCTATTAATGGTGCCCTGAAATTTTTTTATTTATTTATTATATTTCCACGGTACAATAATTTTTAATCAAATATTCCAAGGTAACGCAAGAAGAAGTTTTTTCTTATTTCTTTGACTATAACTTAAACATATTTTAATTAGTGTTGGTAATATCGTTTATATTAAATTTAATGATAAGATTCATCAAAATTAATAAATATACTAATTTATAAATGCTATTATTATTAATTATCAATTTATTATTTATTGATTATTAACTCAGCTTAAGCTCGGTAAAATTATTACTTTCGTTACTCCCATACTTTAATGTCCATATGACATATGAGGATAGGCCAAGCCAAAATAGGCCATTAGCAACACTTTTTTGAACACTTTTGCAAGGTTTCGAAGTGCATAGATTCCTGATGAAACTTTATAGCAAACATAATCGACATGGTCGCTCCAAGTCAGACCTCTATCAAGGTACATTCCGAAGAACTTAGTGAAGTCAGTTTCCAGTCAGTTTAGTGACGTAGAAAAGCCCAATGGATTTTTTACTTTCTCTCATTGAGGTATTATTTACACAAATCATGATTTTTATCTGTTCTACTCTTTTCTAAGAAGACCGGTAGGGGTCTAATCAACGTTACAGAGATTTGAAATTCTTATTCCAGGTTGATACCGGATGGCCCTTTAAGGAAAGGGATAATAGTTTCAATTTGGAAGTTTAGACTTTGAAATTTTTAAACAATGGATATTTTCAAGTAACACAGAGGGAGTCAAGATTAAAGAGAATACATAATCTTCACTCCATTCTATTTTTATAAAGGCTGTGTGGTCAAACAGCTTGTTCTTGATATCACGATTCTTTATGAATTTTCTTTCTAATTTAAATATTCTTATTTCAGTTCGCCAACACTCTAACCTCACAGTTAGTAGAGGCTGGAACATTTACCACTATTATTATGGTAATAGGAGTCATTATTGCGACTTGTACAACCGTTTTCACCCGGTGAAATTTTCAACCTAAACAGGAAAAATTACTCCATATCTCCTATCCATAGAAGCCAGCTCCGGCATTTGCTGGGTCCGGCTGTTAAACACCCAGCAAACCATCTCTGATAGGTTCCCCGTCGATGGGTTCAAACTTCTCTGTCCGTGCACTGGAGTACCTATCTGAATTATTTCCAAGGTTGGAACAGCTTTTTGACAGATGACCTAAGTGTATTTGGTTATCTTCCTCGAAGCATGTTTACCATACTCAAATATTTCCGTACTGGTGTATTGAGATGTTAGTAGAATTCAATTAAGACATGATACAATGATACAATAATATCGTGATACATTATACAGCTGCGGAGTATAACACCAAACTATAAACCAAATACTTACTGATACCATGGCTGCTTCCCATGTATATCAGAAAAGTTGGTATATCAGTTTCACAATTTCCTTTTCATCATACTGCACGCAAAACAGTCGTTTTCTGGCCTGTAATTAATCAGCAAATTTGGCGTTTGTCGTAGCCTTTAACCGAAAACAGCCGTAATTCTTTTCGCACTAGCTTCTAAATTTTGTACTAATTCAAAAGAAAAAAAGGACAATTTAAACAAAATTGACTTGCAGACTACATTTTATTTGCAAGAGTATTAGATGTAATTAGCTGTGTACCCGTTCTTTGCACGGGGTCCGTGTACAGTTCATTAAACGAATTATATCAATGCTTTCGAAAATTCAATACATAACCTTCAGTTGGTTCATTCTAATGTGTCTAGATATCAAGTTTTATGCTTATTAGCCCCCAGGCGGTGGCTCGATCAAAGTGGGCTCCCATTGAACATGTATAAAACTAAATACATGCCTGTTTCCGTGAGGGCCGACCACGATCCAGTGAACCTGCATCTGCGTTTGCACACGTGCAGGAGTGACAGATTGAATGATTGCGTATCGTGTGAGTGTATCGATAGAGTGGCGGAGTATCTTGGGGTCATCGTTGACAACCGTCTGAAATGGCATAACCATATCATATACTCGTATATAAGGAACAGATTTAGGAAATTCAGTTTTATTTTTTTACGTATAAATAAATTACTTGCGCCGGATTTGATGAAGACTGAGTATTTTGCTTATGTCCAGTCAATTTTACAATATGGAATTGTAGCATGGGGTGGTTGTAACCAAACTGTCCTAGCGCCTCTTGAAGACATTCAAAAATCAATTATTAAATTTGCACTGAATAAAAATCGACGTTATCCAACAGAACTGTTGTTTGACTATTTTAAAGTCCTTAATGTTTCTCAGCTTTTTTTAAAAGTTATAATTTTGTACATACATAAAAATAAAAATTCTCTGTTTATGAAGTCAACGCATACATATGCAACTCGATCATCTGTAAACATTGGAATCATAACACCTAGATTAATAAAGTCAATAAACTCAACTTCTTCTTTTTATATTGCCAATGTAATTTATTCACATCTTCCAAACTCTATAAAATCACCACCACCATGCAGTATACAAACATATAAAAAAATTATCGATAAATGGTTGTTAGAGGTTGGCCGCCAAAGTATTCGAGAGTATCTCCCTATACATAGCTTTTCGCCAGGATGTGTTTTCCGTGTGCGTGTATGTGTGGGTGTGCGTGTGTGTGTGTGTGTGTGTGTGTGTGTGTGTGTGTGTGTGTGTGTGTGTGTGTGTGTGTGTGTGTGTGTGTGTGTGTGTTTGTGTGTGTGTGTGTGTGTGTGTGTGTGTGTGGCGTGGAAGGGTTGCATGTGTGTTGTGGTGGTTGTATGCGTACGAAAGGTCCATATAGTTTGAGTTAATTGTTTAAAACTGACAACAGGCTATATATATTTTTTTACACACGAATTTGTGCTCTGATTGGAGTATATGCATGTATTTCTGCTTTCAAAATGTGAGTTTTTTACTTTGTATTTTTTAGATATATTAAGTCTAGTATTACCTAAGTTTGTACGTTTCATGGTGCACTAAAGACTCTATCCCCAAGCACAGGCAGTAGCCTATTTGGTGATATATTTTCAAGAGATACATTATTGTATGCATATCTGTAATTTTTATGGAAAATATACTCCTTTCATTCATTCATTCATTCATTCATTCATTCATTCATTCATTCATTCATTCATTCATTCATTCATTCAGGTACATCTGTCAAAATGTTGTTACATCCATTTCTCGTTTGGGTTAGAAGTTATTTATATTAATATTATTTGTGTTGCAGTTTTATAAAACCTTTATGTTTGTATAGTGATTTAATTTATAGTTCTATGAGTATAAACTCATTGACGATTTAAGTTCGAACTACATATTGTGTTTGATGAAATACACCTATTTTGTGAGAACGTGCAATGAGAGCTAAATTGGGAACTAAAATGAGTTCGCAATGATAATAAGAAATATTTTAAAATTTAAGGAACAAAACAAATTTTGTAATAAAATGCATAAATTATTTTAATATTCATATTTAGAACCAAGACTTAGTTGACTTTACCCACACTATATTTAGGTTAGTGAACAGTTAAAGGGTTAGATATGAATGAGTCTGTATTTAACATTTTAAGTGTTGCCATCTGTGGTTGAAATGACAAACTGTCTAACCCAGCTGATTAAAAAGCATAGATAAAAAGGTAGAATGAAATATTCGCATAAGATATTTCCCATATGAAATATTCCCATGAAATATTTCTGTTTCTATGAGGCAAAGCCAATTTTACGAACTATGCTTTAGATAAGCTAAAATTGTTCTGATTGCACCATTTAAAAGTAGTAAGAATGGTCTTATCTATAGTAATAAAATTAGAGTTTTGTCAGTACATTGCCTAGAATCATGAAATCTTTGGTTATTTTTACTTTTTATGCATTGCAGAATCCAAGATTTTTGTCATCAAAATTTCTTTCCCCCCCTTTATCCCCCCCCCCTCTCTCTCTCTCTCTCTCTCTCTCTCTCTCTCTCTCTCTCTCTCTCTCTCTCTCTCTCTCTCTCTCTCTCTTTCTCTCTTGCACTTTTGCACTCCTTTAAGTTAACTTGAGTGGAGAATTAAATATATGGTTAAGTTTATTGTTAAATCTGTTTCATGTTTAATATTTAAATAAAATGTTTCAAAAATAGTTTTATGCTATAATATGTTAAAAAAAAATATTTAGAATGGTTGAAAATTATACAAGTTAAAAGGTCATCTGTGAAGGAACAAAACAAATTTTGTAAAGATTTTACACTTCACCATTTCTTGGATTAATGCAAGTCCCAATGTCATTTGGGACACAAGATAAAGTGCAGAAATATACTTTTGAGCTTTTCTCACTTTACCCCCACCACAGAAGATAGTACCTTGGATACATGGTATCATGTGGTCAGTTAGTGCCCGGCTCTCGTGGTAAACACATCGCTGCACTGGTAATGTTTTGCAATCGGTTTCGGGTTAAAATTGGGCGTTTTAGGCAGTCACGAGGGAATAAAAATATTTTTAGCACTTTTGTGGTTTCTAATCAAATTTTGCTCAGATATCTCAAGGTCACGGTGACTCAAACGAAACTAGAGACAAAATTTGAGAAACCCCCAAAAAACTTTGGTGGTTTCTCAAAGTTTTTTGATAGTGAAAACATTTTTTCAACTTTATTCGTGACTGGTCTAAATAACGTCAGTGACGTCATCTTGGTGTTATAAGCGACGATGGAGTCACTATGACGTCATTTGCATGACGTCATATAAAGTGATAGGACGTCATCAATGGTGTCATTGATGATATTATTGATGACGTCATAACTGCCTACGTTATCATGATGACGTCACGTCCCAGATCCCACAATTTCCCACTACTGATATATTAAACAACAACAATAAAACTTGAAATGTTTGCCTGTAAATTGACTTCAAAAGTCAATTCTCTGAGTTGTAGATTTAAAATGTATACTTTTCCATTAACTGTTTTAACTTACAATGATAATATGATATTAAAGTGAAGTAAGTTGATTTAAGATGATGGTTAGAACTAACTGCTCCAAAGTTGCAGTGTCCCAGAATTGTTACGAGGAACATTATACATGTAACAATTAGATGAATGTTTCACTGTATCTTATTGGAATATTGAATAGTGAATTCAATGTGCAAAAATATATGTGGTATTTTTCAATAACTTGTTTATTTTTTTACTTTTAAACATATTTATTGGAAGCCGTTTTAAAAACTATTAATATTATTTTATTAATTTAAAGTTCAGTTGTTTTAAAAACATATTTTACACCATGCTATTTGGTTTCTTAATCTCCTGTGGGAACATTTATTTTTAACGTTCATCCTTTTTTGTTCTAAAGCAAACATGCCCTTAAATATATCAAACGTGCATCTACATGGCTAAAAGTTCAAAAGATTATTTTTATACTTAATTCCTTAAGTAGTGTGTTTTGGTTACACCTAGACCGGAAGTCGTGCCATCTGCCCGAGCAGCTGCTCGCGAGCAGTCGACTCGGGCAGCTGGCGCCAGCTGCCATGCCATATAGCTTCCGGTGGGGGTTAGAGGGTATATATGAGATGCTGTAGTTATATGTTATGCCATATAGGTTGGGGTGGAGATGGCGATAGTGTTGGCGTTAGGGTGAAGTGAATTTGCGCATAAAGTGGGGTTGAACTAAAAGTGAGCATAAATTAAAAGTTAGTTTAAAATTGAAATTTGTCGGTGTTAACGAAACTCTAACAGTTGAACAAAAATTAAGAGTTAGTTCAAAATTGAAATTCAAACTTATAACTGGGATCTGGAAAATATGCCAAGGTCATCCAGAGTAAGTTTTAAAAAATTCCATCCAACTATCACCAGAAATAGTTTTAAGTTGAAGTAGTTGGTGATAGCGGGATAATTGATTCGTGCCATGGGAGAGGTGTTTATCGTATGAAAGTTGGCGATCGAATGAGAAGCGCCGCCTAGGGAGAGGGCTTATAAAACGGCAACCTCCCCCCACCACCCCTTCCCCCACTCCTTTAGACCAATAACCGGTCGCCGACTCTATGTGGTGAAACTGAACTAGACATGGCGGCCGCCATGGATAATTCTAACCTCAAACCTTAGCTCAGCTGAACAGAATAGAGAAGGATGAAGTAGGAATTGTGGTTAGAGCACTTATATAAGGAATAGTGGGGGTAAAATAAAAAAACTTGTTGAACACAGTCGATAGGTGTAACAAGTTCAAAATTGTTGAAGTGTAACATATAACGCAAAATGTCATGAATAATACTATCATCAACATTAACCCGCGAGGTTGTTGAAGAGTATAATGGGTTAAAACTGTACCGCTTTCTTACTTTACTTAAATTAGTTTTAGACTTTGAAAGTGAAAGTTTAGAATTATTTTGTAATATGTGTTGTGTTCGCAACAGTTACAATTTTAAACTTTGCGCAACCATTACAGGAGCTGTGTTATATGTTGAAGTTAAAAGAAGACTGAGAAATAAAATATGTTATAAAGAGATAAATGAAACAGAATGTCATGTACTAACAAAATAGAGTTATAGGTTAGAATTAACTAAACATTATGTAGTAATGAAACACTATGTGGTAAGGTTAGAAGTAAATGAACGTAAATAATGTAGTAGCTATAAGGATGCAATCAACATGAAAGCCAGTAAGTTAATGGTCACGGCGCAAATGAGCAGTCTAGTTTTATAGCCCAGCAGCGGCCCACTTCCCCGGGCAGATGCCCGAGCCAACTACCTGGTTTTTATAGCTTTAGCAATTACTCCGGGCAGCTGCCGCTGATGACCGACTTTGACCTGAGTAGTAAGAGTAGTAGGGGGTTTTGGGGCAATGACCGGAAAGGTCAATGACCCCCCCCCTCCCCCCCTCTCCCCCCCTCCCCCCCTTCCCCCACTCCTTCCCCCACTCCTCTGGGTCAATGGCCGGTCACCACCTTTCCCTACTCCTTCTAGGCCAATGACCGGTCACCACCGGTTGCTGACTCTATGTGGTTAAACCAGACTAAACATGGCAGCTGCCATGGATAATTCTAACCTCAAACCTGCTGCGCATGCAACGAGTTCTCCGGATCGGAATCAGTCTATGCTATGCGCATGCGCCTAGTCCTGTATTACTCACTTTAGCGCTACTGCACATGGATAATTCTAACCTCAAACCTTGGTTTTGTGTTGTTGCGCATGCGCCGCTCCCCACTCCTTTGCCTTCCTTTTACACTGCTGCGAACTGGACTGGATTGAACACTGTACTGGAGTGAAACAACTTCCCCCACTACTCGAGAATCCGAGGAGCAATACGAGCCTGATCTTAGCGTCAGTCGTCAACAAACTTTCATAGCGAAAGGTTGTTGGCGACTCAGCAAGAGGTTTCAAATATATAGTAGGCCTATATATATTTGAACTTCTTCTACTACGTTGCGTTTTTTAATGCAATGTGGTATGTGTGTGTGTGTTTAGTTTTAAGTTGTATTTAATTTAAGAAATAATTTGCGCATTGCGATGTTAGTTATAAGTTGGGTTTAGCATTAAGGTGTATTAATTTTAAGAGGTGTTTAGCATTAAGGTGTATTAATTTTAAGAGGTGTTTAGCATTAAGGTGTATTAATTTTAAGAATAATGATGGTATTTGGTTGTGTTGAATTATTTGGTTTTTTAATAATGATGTGTTGTTAGTTTTAAGTGTTGGTACTACTAATTAATGTTGTTTTGCCTTACAGCTAGATGTTAGGGGGTAGATTAATTGTAAATTCAGAAGTTCCATTGAACTTCACTTAGAAGGGGTGGGACATCCGCAAATTGTAGGTAAGCGGACTAGGTTTTTGCATTTTGTTTAGGAATATAATGGGTGGGATTAGCTTGGGTGGGTGTTAGAGTTGCGTTTCTGCATTAGCTGTTCCAGTTTCCCTTTAAATTAATGGTTACGGTAGACCCGGACAGGACCGTTACGGTAGACCCGGACGGTCTAGGGACCTCCCTCGCAGAACGTAACTAGTGGGTTGGGAGTGGGAACCGTTAGGCAAACAGGGTGGTGGGAACAGTATTACTGTTCCCATCACCTTGGATCATTATAAATCTTGAATGACCTTGACCCCCTCCCCCCCGAAAAAATGGAGCCCCCCCCCGAAAAACTTGAGCCCCCCCACTCCTTTCCCCCACTCCTACCCCCACTCCTTCCCCCACTACTCCGGGTGAATGACCGGTCATGACCTGAAAAATTAAAATGGCTATAACGTGATAACGGATTGACGGATTTGGACAAGCGATACATCATTGAAAAGGTCTATGTAAGACAAACATTTTGGTAAAAGAAGAATGTGGTTATCTTATTTTAGTCAAAAGTTATGCGAATTATTTGAAATAAATACCTTCTCTTTCCCCTTTTCTCCCACCTCCCAGGTCAATAATCAGTCTCGGCCAGCTGCTACCCCTCTCATTTGCATATTGTTATAAAAGACGCACCGACTGCGGCTAACATTTCATTCTGATTCCAGACGTTACGCTGCGAACTTGGAGCCACAACCATGTCATCTCTGCCAACTACAACTTCTACTTTAACTTCTACTTCTACTTCAACTTCTACTACGGCTGTTACTGCACCTAAGAAAACTCTTCGTCTGAAAAATCCTCCTGACTGGTACAAGAAGCAACTTGGATCCCAACCTTCAACTTCTGGCACTATTCTTCCGCCTACCAAGACTTCTAAACTTCGAAGCATTTTTTCACCGCCTTCGCCTTCTACTTCGCTTTCAAACGACTCTACACCGCCATCAACCATCATGCCGCCTCCACAGAAGCCCCCCCCGTCCTAATACCCCTTCATTTGAAACTTTGCTTCATCGTCTTAGTACACCTGTCATTCCACTGTCACCATTGCCTCCTACCCCACCACTTACTATGCCTGAAGACCACACCTATCATAAAACTAAATCCACTAAGCCTACTCCCAAACCTGCTCCTAAGCCTGCTCCTTCAGAGCAATTTCAATTATTACAAGAAGAGCGTCGTAGGGCATTTAGCCGTCCCACTACTTGCCCTGAAGTGCTCACCAGGGGAATTAAGAAAGGATCAGCTTGTGGGAGGAAATGTGTTAAAAACGAAAGTTTTTGCCGTGTACATGTCGTGAAACATCTTTCTGGACCACAACTGACAGAAACCCCCACCGTTGAAGACGATCCTGAAATAATATCCGTCAGAGGAGAGAGGCTTAAGAAAGGTTTGAAATATTTTTTTCTAAGTGTTGTTGACCACCAACACATTTTGGCAAAATGTAACGGCTTAAAATATAAAATTAGAGTTTGTGAGAATTTGTGTAAAGAGAAGAGATTTAACAATTTAGATTCTCAAGACTTTCTCCTCAGGGATAAAAAGGATCGTATTACAAGGTGGGGGCGTAAACAGTAAATTCACTTAGTTTTTTCCAAATTGTTGCTTAAAAAAATAATGGGGGAGAAACACAATGCGTTATAGCGTTGTGTTTCTCCCCCATTATTTTTTAACACTCTAAGTCTCGTGACCTACTAACCTACTTCCATCCAAGTAGTAAGAAAAGTACTTCCCCCCACTCCTTTGGGTCGATGACTGGTCACGGTCAGCTCCTACCCCTCATTTGCATACTATTATAAAAGCGGAGCGAGCGTTGGTCACCCCTTTATTTTTCTTCTACACGCCGCTCTTGTCGTTTCGTCTCTGCTGTTTACAATATTTCTTGCTTCAAAATGCCTCCTCATCTGAATGAAAATTTCAATTTTTCCGAAATTTCTGATGTTTTTGAACAATCTGAAGACACTTTAAGTAACGACAGTGAAAGTGATGATGATGAGGACGATGATGATTATACTGTTGAACTTAGTGAAGAACGTAAAGTCATAGCAATTGATCCACAATTTCCATTTGATACAATAGAAAAGTTTATGGCTGAAGCTAATAAATGGTTGGACTCAGGATGTTATGTACGAATTGACTCTTTTATATTGTATGGTGATAGTCATTCTTTCCTTGTCACACCAAATGACAGAAACCGCATGTTGCAGTGGGCACAATCTATGATGGAGTGTTATGAACAAGGTGTGGACACTGGCGGCTATTTTCTTGCACAACTAGTGTAATAACAAAATTACCCTTCCCCCACCCTACACCCTATCCCTTTCAAATCCTATAAAGAAGGGGGAAAGGAGTGGGGATTATAAAATGGTAGGGGAATGTGTATAAATGCAGGTTGTTTGAAGAGACTTTTATTATTGTGGCTTTAGCAGAAACAACATGGAGTTTAAATCTTCAGCAAAAATAAGGAACAACATAATAAAGAGAGAAATTCGCAAGAAAGAAAAGATTGAACTTATAAAATTACAACTTATAATTCCTTCCATTGAAATTGGATGTAGCAAAATAAAGACTTTGGTGAAAACTAACGAATATTTGTTACAATTGCTAAAAACAATCGAAGAGTTGAAGAGCAAGAATGGACATTCTACATAGTAAAATTTGAACATTTTAATATAAATAACTAAACCCAAAAAAGTAGATGTAGAATAGAGAGCGAGGAATAGATCACTTTGTGGTAATGGACTAACATGCCACTTAGTGCTCTATTCCTCGTTCTCGCGTTAAATTGGATTACCTTGACCTATTTGTTCGACTGTTAGAATTTGGTTAAAACTGTTGAATTTCAGTTTTGAACTAACGTTTATTTTTGTTCAACTGTTAGAGTTTTTTAATACTGTCGAATTTTAGTTTTGAACTAACTTTTAATTTATGCGAATTTTTAGTTCAACTCTAGTTAATTTATGCACAAATTTAGTTTAACCAAGTGTCTGTGCTGTAGCCATTTCCACCTAAAAGTAACTAGAATTAGTTGGGTGGGGGAAAGTTCGTTAAAGCTTGAATATAAAGAAGTATATACTAAAACTCCAATGGGAATAAAGAACACGAATGAACAATTAGTTTGTAGAAGGTTAATATTTTTGTTCAAAACGTTTGATTTCCTTGGATAGTGAAGAAGATGAAATAGTGGTGGGGGAACCGTTATAAAAGGAGGAACATGAGAGCCCATTTCATTTCTTGGTGAAATTTCGAAGAGTAAACATCTCAACATGTATTGTTGCGATAAATGTTCGGAATCGTTTCACGATGAAATTCTATTAGACTGTCATAAAGAACTAATTCACAACAACCCAGAAGAAAAACAAGAACAAGACTAAGAACAAGAACAAGAACAAGAACAACAAGAACAACAAGAACAACAAGAACAACAAGAAGAACAAGAAGAACAAGATGAACAAGATGAAATAACTGCAACATCTTCAACTACTTTACCGAATCTACAAGTATTTGCATTACCCGGTAAAGTAGTAATGCATCATAAGATTCAAAATGAAAACTTGAAGATAGAAGAATTTATTAGAGAAGCAAAACCAATCGTAAGTAAAACTTTAAAAGAAGAATTGAAAAGATTGAACTTTCTTAAATTTGGTTTACTACTAGAAGCTATGTTTATAAATGTACAAGAAGAATTATCACCAAGAGGATTCATAACAAAAAACCGAACCATTATGGAAAGTTCAAACATTGATTCAATAGTAGAAAACTGTATAGAAGAAATATTAACAAAAATTCAGGAACACGAAGGAAGAGGATCCGGATGGAGTCTTACAAGTATTGAAGTATTAGATATAAGAGTTCATAAACATGGATATGGACTAATGGGATCTAGTTACATTCCTTTACCAAAAATAATTGAAAATACTAAATCTTGTGTTAATGTTAAAAATGAAGACAAGAATGTTTTCGTTATGCAATGACAGCTAAATTTGTACCACATCATGCGAATAGACCTGACCAAGAATATGAAAATCAAAGATTTAGATACAATTTTCAAGGAATCACTTATCCTGTATCACTGAAAGATATATCAAAATTTGAGAAGAAAAATCCCGGTACGTCTATCAATGTTTTTGCATTAGATAGTTTAAACAAAGTGTATCCTTTACGTATTGCGAAAGAAGAGCTACCAGATCATACGGATTTACTACTACTTACGCGAGGAGATGTGTCTCACTATGTGTACATAAAGAAATTTGACTCTCTTGTTAACAAGCAACTTTCAAAAAATAGAAACAAAAAGTTGATTTGTAAGAGATGTTTTAATTTTCAACGAGAAGGAAGACAAGGAAGAGAATGGTTACAAGAGCACAAAAGACTATGTAACAATAATTATGAAGCAAAGATTAATTTACCTTCGGAAAGCAAAGCATTTGTTACATTTCAAAAGGTTCATCATCAATACCGTATCCCTCTAGTTGTGTATGCAGACTTTGAATCAACACTTGTTCCTGTTGAAGATGAAAATTGTGAAGCTCGAAAAAGTGTCAAGTATCAAATGCACAAACCAAACAGTTTTTGTTTAATGGTTAAATCAACATTATCAGAAGAACATTTAAACAGATATGGATTAACTTCAGAACCTTTAGTATATCGTGGTGAAAATGCGGAAAAAATATTTCTTGATCACTTATATTCAATAGCTGGAAATACACAAAGATTATATACAAATATTGTACCAATAAAACCGATGGACGAAGAAGAAGAAATTCAACATGAAAATGCAACTCGATGTTTCTTGTGCAAAAATGATTTTACTATTGAGAATTATAAAGTTAAAGATCATGACCACCTCACAGGTTATTATAGGGGTGCTGCTTGTAATAAATGCAACTTGAGCTATCGTTTACCACTATTTATTCCTGTGGTTCTGCATAACCTCAGCGGGTATGATGCTCGTTTTATAATACCCGAATTAGGAAGAGATGATGGTAAAATTGATGTATTAGCTGAAACTTCAGAGAAGTTCATCAGTTTTTCCAAAGAAGTTGGAAACGTGAAATTAAGATTCTTAGACTCCTACAGATTTATGCCGTCGAGTTTGTCCAAACTTTCTGAAAATTTAAGGAAACAAGATTTTGTTGAAACAAAGAAGATTGTAAATAGCGACAAACTGGATCTGGTACTTCGGAAAGGTGTTTTCCCATATGATTACATAGACAGTTTAGAAAAATTTAATGAAACATCACTTCCAGCAAAAGAAGAATTCAAAAGTAAACTTTACGACATGGATATATCTCAAGAGGACTATGATCATGCATGTAGAGTATGGAACGAATTAGGATTTAGAACATTGGGAGAATATTCAGATTTTTATGTTAAATTAGATGTAACTTTACTATGTGATATAATGGAAGAATTTAGAAATACGTGTTTTGCAGCATATGGATTGGACCTTCTTCATTCATACACTTCACCTGGACTAGCATGGCAAGCCATGTTGAAAGAAACAAAGTGTAAATTACAACTTCTTACTGATATAGATATGGTTTTGATGTTAGAATCAGGAGTTCGAGGGGGATTGACGCAAAGTGTAACCAGACATGTTAAGGCGAATAACAAGTATCTGCCCGATTATGATGCATCAAAACCAACAACATTCCTGGGTTATTTCGATGCAAATAACTTATACGGATGGGCAATGTCGAATCCCCTTCCATATGATAATTTCAAATGGATAGACCCAGAATCAATTGGAAACATAATGGCTATACCGAAGCATGGTGAAACTGGTTACATTTTTGACGTCGATTTTGAATATCCTGAACATCTTCACGATCATCATTATGATTTACCACTTCTTCCAAAGACTGAAATTTCCCCTACTGGAAGACGGCCAAAATTATTGATGACTTTAACCAACAAGTCTCGGTATGTCGGACACTACTGGATGATACAACAGGCTTTAGACTTAGGATTGAGAATTACAAAAATTAATCGAGTACTACAATTTTCTCAATCTTGTTGGTTAAAACCGTACATCGACAACAACACAAGAAGAAGAGCTGCCGCTACATCAAGTTTTCAAAAAGATTTTTTTAAACTAATGAACAACGCAATATTTGGCAAGACTTTGGAAAACAAAAGGAAACATAAGGATATCAAATTGGTAACTGATCCAGTAAAATTACAGAAATTGGTGCAACAACCAAACTTTGGTTCATCTGTAATTATTAATGAAAATCTAGTCGTTATTTCCATGAACAAGAAGTCAGTTGAAATGGATCGTCCTTTGTATCTTGGAATGTCAATCTTGGATATTTCAAAAACACATATGTACGAGTTTCATTATAAGAAGATGGTTAACTATTATGGAAGAGAGAACATTGGTATTGCATATATGGATACGGATGCACTAATTTACTGGATTAAAACAAATGACATGTATGAAGATCTACGCACCTTTATATATAAAGATGATTTCGATTTTCCGATTATCCTAAGGATCATCCAAATTACGACTATGACAGAAACAAGAAAGTATTAGGAAAATTTAAAGATGAAACAAATGGTGTGCCGATGATGGAAATTGTAGCATTAATGTCCAAACTGTATTTATTTCAACTGTACATAAACGAGAGGAACGAACATCAAGTCACGAAGAAGGCCAAAGGAATAAAAACTTCTTTTCTGAAGAAGAACGTACAGTTTGAACATTATAAAAGATGTTTGTTTGAAAATGTTGAAACAACTGCAACGTTCAACACTATTAGAAGTTATAATCATCAACTTTTTAGTGTCAAACAAACAAAGTGGGCATTAAGCTACAAAGATGACAAGCGCCATATTTTAGAAGATAAAATTAATACTTTACCATTCGGCCACTACTCCCTGAACCCTATCGACCAGTAAACCTATTCTTCGTCCTCTCCTTCTTCCTTTTTTCCTTTCCGTAAAGAAGAGGGGACATGGCAAGCCCAATGCCATGTTCCCTCTTTTTTACACTAATATGAAATGGCCTTGACCTATATTCAAACTATATAAATGAGATTAAACTATTCTATGCATCAGTATTTTTACAAGCGGTGTACAAGCAACATCTGAAGATGGAAAGTGTGAAGGACAAGATTGTAAATGAACTACATAAACCAGCAAGAAGAAGATTTCCAAGAAGAAGTACAATCATTAAAGGAATGAATGATCTTTATCAAGCTGATCTCATTGAAATGATACCGCACAGTAAATTAAACAAAGGATTTAAATATATTTTAACAATTATAGACTGTTTTACTAAAATAGCTGACGCTTTACCATTGAAGGATAAGACTGGTAAAAGTGTTACAAAAGCTATGGAAACCACAATACAAAGAAATAAATTTAAAATTAAACATCTACAGACCGATGATGGAAAAGAATATTTTAATAAAGACTTTGGAGCTTTGATGAAGAAATATCAAATAAATCATTATTCTACAAATTCTGAAGTTAAAGCTTCAATAATTGAAAGATTCAATAGAACATTAAAAGGTGCGATGTATAAACAATTTTCAAAACGAGGATCATACGTGTGGTATGACATATTACCACAACTTATAAAAGAGTATAACAACAAATATCATCGTACCATTGGAATGAAACCTATCCAGGTAAATAGTGCTAATGCCAAAATTGTATTACAACGCATTAAAAATAATACAACACCGAAATTGGAAAAATTGCAACCAAAGAAGTTCAAGGTCAACGATAAAGTTCGTATAAGCAAATACAAAGGTGTATTTAGTAAAAGATATCTAAAAAATTGGACTAATGAAGTATTTACAATTTATAAAGTGCAACCAACTATACCTGAAACCTATTTATTAAAGGATAACAAGGGTGAATTACTTCAAGGTGGATTCTACGGACACGAATTGTTGAAATCAACAGTTGGTGATGTATATCTTGTCGAGAAGATTTTACAAAGGAAAAAGGATATGGTTAAAGTCCGGTGGTTAGGGTTTGATAAAAGTGAAGACTCTTGGATTCCTTCAAAAGACTTAGTATAGTTGTTTAATAGCTCATTGTGTGTTTAACCTTTATACAAGATGGAGATTGTACAACAAAAAGACCGATTTAATATCAATAACATTGATGAATTGACAGTTGACAATGATAAGTTAAATCATGGAAAACATGGTGAATTACTACCAAATACGATAAGATGTCTAATAACTGGTCCTTCAAATTGTGGAAAAACTAATGTTGTTTTTAACCTTATAACTAATCCTAAAGGATTGCGTTTTAATAATATATACATTTTTTCAAAATCATTGCAACAACCAAAATATCAATTATTGGATAAAATACTTGCAAGTGTACCTGAAGTGAATTTTTACACTTTAGTTTAATGCCAGTGAAACAATTATGCAACCAAATGAAGCAAAACCATTTTCTATTTTTATATTTGACGATGTTTCTTGTGAAAATCATGACACAATAAGGAATTATTTTGCTATGGGAAGACATCATAATATTGATAGCATTTATATTGGTCAAACATACAGTAAAATTCCAAAACAACTTATAAGAGACAATGCAAATATGTTGATCATCTTCAAGCAAGATGAAACAAATTTAAACCATATATATAATGATCATGTAAATGCGGATATGCCATTTGAAAAATTTAAAGAGATGTGTGGCAAAGCATGGAATGAGAAATATAACTTTCTCGTTATTATGAAGGAAGAAGATATTAAAAATGGTAGATATCGTATAGGGTTGGATAAATTTGTATTTATGCGTTGAACTACCAATGCTACTTCTAGTTACATGTTGAACCTCACAGTGTAAACATGGTGAATCAAGAAAAACTATTGAAAGAAATAAAATCACTCAGTGATTCTATTAGGATGAAGAATCGTGCATTGAGGATGGGTTTAAGTGAAAGAGAAGAATTTCTAGAGACTACATTTAAACCTATTACGGAACCTTTAAAACATATATCAGAAACTATTGGTAAACCTCGTTATGAAGGAGATGTTTTACTACCAGTTTCTAAACAAGAAGTACAAGCATTAAAAAAAGAAGAAGATGATGATTCATATACAAGTGCTAGTGAGCAAGAAGAAACAAAAGAAGAAGAACCAATTGTTGAAAAGGAAGAAGAACAGCCAATACCTGAAGCTGAACAATCTATTCCAAATTTAACTCAATTGAGTAGCGATATATTACAACATGGACCTCTTGGAAGAAAATATATAATGAAAATGCTACATGACATGAAATCAAATCCAAATTTAAGTAAATCACATGTATATGGAGCAAGAATCGATGGAAATGAATTGAAAATTGGTAACTCTAAGCTTGAAGTAACTCAAGACGATTATATCATTATTGGTGATCATAGATATAAAGGAACAAAAGGATTATATGAATTAATTTTTAAAAATATACCAATAAAATATTCGGCAAAAGATTTAAATACTTTTAAAGAAATTTTACAAAATACTAACGCTCATAAAAGAAACTACTCAAAGGATGCAATGATTAATCGTTCACGTGCAACAAAATATAACATCGTTATAAAAAATTTGTTTCCTCCACGAAAATTGCCAACATTACGTACTGCACCAGCGGTGGTAAAGGATTGATGAAAAATCTATACAATACGAATGTGATTTACTACAACGATATCAATAAATTGGTTGATAGAATGAGACTATTGCATGAAGCCATGGAAGCTGGTCATACAGGTTTAAATAATGAATGGGTAGCTCTGATTGACGAACTCAGGAATCGCGGCATAATTGTATAATTTCCCGCGGATATATAAGAGTTGCAGGCATATAATGTGTCAGTTCTAACATGAGCGTCGACAAGTTCGGACGCTACTCCGCATTAGGAGTGCAAGTTGGAGAAGACAGAAAAAGAAGCGGATTACCGCAAACACCTGAAGGTGACTATAACATAAGTAATAAACGTTTAAAATTAGTTAAAGATCCAGAAGAAGATACTGATGGAGCAAATTTAAAGACAGTAAAAGAAGCTACTTCAACATCATTGAAATTACATAAGAATACTTATGATGTTAAATCACATAGATTAATTAATGTTGGTAAACCAATTGAAGGTTCTGATGCAATTACTAAAGAGTACTTATCATCTGAACTTTCAAATACTTTAAAATTGCAATGGGGTAACAACTTAAAAGATGGACAAACATATGATGCTGGAAATTATAGAATAACCAACGTGGGAAATCCCAAAAATGATAAAGATTCAGTTAATAAAGAATATTTACATTCTATAATACCGGAAAAAACTAAACATGGATATTCTTTTTATAAATTTATTATAAATGACATTGGATACCCAAAGGAAGACGGTGATGCTGTAAACCTAAAATACATCAAGGACAACTGTATTTTACAAGATGTTAATGAAATCGATTGTCATGTTAAAACATTGACAAATGTAAAGTTTGGTTCTCGCCCAAAAGATGCTGTTACTATGGAACAATTATCTAAAGAATTAAAAAAGGAAACATCCAATTTTGTAAAACATGAAGATGCCGTTTTAAAGCGGGGAGATAAATTTATACATGGAAATGAAAAGTTTAATTTAATGCAAGGAAATAATGATGAATGGGATGCAGGACATAAAACAATAACAAATGGAAGATTTGGTATAAAAGATTCAGATGTACCTCTAATGGTACAAACATTAATTGCGAGTGGTGGTACATTAGGTACATACAATGGTCGTAATAGAAGAATAAAAGATATTTATCCTGGTTACGAAGGAAATGATTGTGTTACAATGAAACAAACAATAACTTGGGATAAACACTTTGGGACCAAATATGATGCAAAGATGAAGAAAATAATTAATATTTTACCAGGTGAAGATTCAAATGATGCTGCTACTATTGGACAAGTCATAAAAACATCAAAAAGTGATTCAACAGCTTACACATGTAATGATAAACGTATTATGCAATTACATGATCCTCAACATCCAAAAGATGCTGTAAATTTAGATTGTTTAATAAGAATAGTGGGCAATTTACTTATTGATACCCATAATCATATAGCTAGTACAACGAGTCATGTGATAATTCAACCCGATGAACGGGAAGCTTGGATTAAAAATAGAATTATAAATCAGTATATCATTAATTTGAATAACTAAGTGTTTAAATATAAAAAATTATACATAACTTATTCATTTATGTAAAGTATCTTGTGGAGTAAACACACCAGTTTATATAAGACTACATAATGAAGGCTGTATCACTCAGTCATCATCAAGACAGCAACAAGAGAGGACGTGGTATAACTTCAGCTGCGTTATCCCTGCTTAAACGGATACCTGTTGGTGCTGTTGTAAATCGAGCGATAGACGCTCTACCATACGAATTACATATTCCTGGAGGTTATCAATATTGTGGACCTGGAACTAAGTTGGCAAAACGTTTAGCAAGAGGAGATCCTGGAATTAATAAATTAGATCAAGCTTGCAAAGAACACGATATAGCATATCAAAGTATAAAGATTCAACAAATAGATCAATAGCAGATAAAATTCTAGCGGAAAAAGCTTGGCAAAGAGTAAAATCAAGTGACGCAAGTATTGCAGAAAAAGCATCGGCTTGGGCAGTAACTACAGCCATGAAGACAAAAGCAAAGTTAGGTGGTGGAAGACGTCGCAGAGGAAGACCTGCAAAGAGAGGCGCTCCCAAAAGAGGTGGAAACATTAAAAAAGGACGTCGTAGAACTCATAAGGCAAGTGTAAAGAAGACTTCTGTTTGGCAAATGGTAAAAAACGGAGCAGGTTTATACCTAAGACCATACCGTGTGTACTAAATAAGAAGAATCAATTGATAATTCCAAATAAAGCCCTAACAAATCATCAGTTAAATGATTATGTAAAATGTTTGAAAATACCATTCTTTCGAGGAGTTTTTATGAAAGATGCATTACCAACTAAAATATGGAAAAATGAAACTGGAATAGTAAATTTGGATTCCACCTATGGTCCAGGCACTCATTGGGTATGCTATAAAAAGCTCGGACAAACCGTTTACTACTTTGACAGTTTTGGCAATCTACCACCGCCAAAAGAACTTCAACATTATTTTCGAAACTCCAAAAACATTTTTTACAATTACAAAAGAGAACAACCTAACAATACTGAAATATGTGGGCATTTATGTTTGGAGTTTCTAGCGAAAAGTGTCAGTCAGCTTTAAGATGTCATCGTATACAGTGTCATTGAGTGGAAATTCATCCACATTGAAAAGTACGCTGTTCCCAGCATTGCGTCTATCCAAGGAACGATTATGGGAAGCGGCATTACTTGATTTGACTACCTACAACTCAATTCCCAATGTTACGGAAGGGAAGAACAATTTACTACATTATTATGAAACTAAGGATGCTGCAGGAAAATACTCAGAATTGAAAATAATTACATTTCCTACTGGAGCTTATGAAATCGATGATATAAACCAATTATTACAGAAACAACTCGGAGAAGACAATATCACCGTTAAAGGAAACAATAATACTTTAAAAGCAGAAATAACTTCGAAATATTATATTGATGTCAGCTTGGAACAGTCGATTGGCAGTTTACTTGGATTTACAGATACAAAAAAGAAAATCTTAACTCCTGGAATTACTCATTCAGGTGATTCAACTGTAACAATATTGAAAGTAAATAGTATCGATGTCACGTGCAACATTATACACGGATAGTATAGAGATGGAGTTAATCAACATATTTTACATACATTTTATCCAACAGTGGCTCCCGGTTTTAAAATTGTTGAGAAGCCACAAAACTTGATATACCTACCGTTAAACACCAGTTTCATTTCAGACATCGTACTGAACATATTGGATCAAGACGGTCATAGTGTTGACTTTAGAGGAGAAACAATTACTATACGGATACACATCAGAGCAGCAACATAAAAGTCAACATGGGATTATCATTTAAACCGCAACGGAAGAGTCGGGAGCTCAGTAGCTCCTCGACATTGGAAGAGTTAACATCGGAAAACATTCGTTTTCTACAGAAGATTGGATTGAAACTTAACAGCGATGAATATCCTGGATATATCTCAAGGACCAACGTTCGACGAAACACTATGGGAGAAGGAATATCACACGCACAACCCTTACACTTCATCAAAATTAAACAATAACGATGAAATAAGGATCCCCATTCAACAACAAGATATTTACACTTTACCGTGTGAAAGTTACTTGTACATCGAAGGACGGGTATTAAAATTGGATGGAAAAACTGCTTCAACAGTTCCTTTTATAAATAACCCGATGGCATATCTTTTTGATGAAATAAGATATGAAATATCAGGGGTGACGGTTGATTCAACAAAAAAGGTTGGTTTAACAACGACATTGAAAGGATTAACATCATTAACACCGCATGAGAAGAATTCAATAGTCACCGCCGGATGGGTTGCCCCCGATAAAGACACTATAACACCAGCTTCCAACGGTCACTTTGATTTTCATGTACCTTTACGATTGCTTTTGGGATTCGCTGAAGATTACAAACGGGTAATAATAAATGTCAAACAAGAATTAGTATTACTCAGATCTTCAACTAATAAGGACTTGATACTTGGCAGACCCTGCAACTACGGAAGATAAACTGGAATGGCAACTACAGTTGGATAAAGTTGTTTGGAGAGTACCTCATGTAAGATTGGCTGATGAACATAGAATCCTATTATTGAGAAAGTTGAAATCTGACCGTGATATTGTGATGATATTCCGAAGTTGGGAATTTCATGAATACCCTACACTACCTCAGACAGAACGACAAACATGGACCGTCAAGACATCAACTTACTTGGAACGAGCAAGGTACATAATACTCGGTTTTCAAACTAAGCGAAAAGATGTTATCACTGCAAATGCTGGTCAATTTGATCACTGTAAAATAAAGAATTGTAAAGTTTTCCTAAACTCTCAATTCTTTCCCTATGACAATTTGAATGTCATGTTCAGCAAAAAACGTTTTTCCATTTTATACGATATGTATGCAAGATTTCAATCGTCATATTATGGAAAAACTAATACACCACTATTATCACCTGACCAGTATTATTCCAAGGCTCCAATAATTGTAATCGATTGTTCAAAACAAAATGAATCGGTAAAATCATCAAGTGTGGATATAAAAATTGAAATGGAATTTGAAGAACCAGTAGCGGATGGAACTTCGGCATACTGTCTAATTCTACATGATAAAATAGTTACTTACACACCGCTGACCGGAATTGTGAAGAATGTACTTTAAGAAGAATTGTACAACGACTGCAAATTTTTGAGGTTAGAATTATCTGCTTCAATTTTTGAGGTTAGAATTTCATTTGTGAAAGACAAGTTGAAAACAAACAATTATGTAATTGTATAAATTTCAAGGATTTTACGAAAAATATAAAAGCAAGAAAATAATTAGTGGAAACTTCATTCTATCTTCAACCGTCGTATGGGAAACATCATTCGCAAGATGAATTCTACTAACGGAGAAGAAAATACGCCTCTAATGGATGATAATAGTTCAGATATAGAAAAACAAGTTGAACGAGAAATGGACGAGTTCCTAAAGTTTAACAAACATAAGAAGAGAGAAGAAGAAGAAACTAAAAAAGAAGTAAAAAGGAAGAAGGTTGAAGTTAACATTACAACCAATATTTTAACAGAAGTATTTCTTCGGATTATCTACCCAATTTCTTCATGCATGACAAAAAGTATATCAGTTGGAATTTTAAAATCAATGGATTATTCACCAATTGTTATTTTAAATCATGGAAACAAAATGGTTACTTTCAGTGAAACTACTTGGGAATCTCTCATGAAACATTTACATCTTTTGGAGTGCTATTTAAGTAACAACACATTTGGAAGAAGAACAAGATTAAGTTTATTGGAATCAAATATTGAAGTTGATATAGTAAAACATCGTGGAGGACAAATTGTTCGCTCCAGAGATTTAACTACCCACAATGTTAAATTATATTTTACTAAAGAAGAATTTTACACTTTAAGTTGTACTACCGGTCCCGTCACCAGATATTTGAAACAACTAATATTTTCAAGTGCAATAATTAAAGACTATCTAATTGATACATTGGACAAACAACCTTTTGTTCCAATTTTATACGGTCCCGTGGATACTTCAATCTTTAATAGAATACCTCAAGAAGTTGAAATGTGGAGACAATTAAACAACTATCACACCAATTTTAATATCGATAAAGTGGCACAAGAAGTGAAAGAAGAAGAACAATCCTGTCTGTTATAAACGTCGGCTCATTCAATTTATAAGTCAGTTGAATGACTGACTTAAAAATTGAATCAGTTAGTCTTAAAAATTGATGACTTAAATCAATTTAAGTCATCAATTTTTAAGACTTCATCATGAATAAACGGGTTTCGTTTTCTAATGCACCACACATAATGGAAGTTAAAAGAGGTATAATTGAATTTCAAGCTTTCCGAGGAAATGATGGTAATTTTATTATTAAAGAATTAGTAATCTTGGACATGAACACATCAGTAGTTTATCATTATTTGTTCAAACCTCCAGTACCATTTAATAGACTAACAACTAAAGCGAAAGTTAAAAAAAATTGGTGGAACAAACATTTTCACAACTTAAGATGGGATGAAGGTTTCATTAATTATAACATGATGCCGCACATTATGAATCATTATTGCAAAGAGTTTAAAATTATCTACACAAGAGGATTGGAAAAAGCAAATTGGATACAATCATTTACAAGCAACGAAGTGATTAATGCAATAATTGATAAAGATTTCCAATGCTACTTCAACGAACTTTGTATTTCATCAAAAAGTTTTAAACATCGAAGGTCGCAGTGCGCTTTAAAGAATGCCTACCGCTTGAATAGTTTCCTTCAAAAAAGTAGTGGGGGTAGTGTCGATTATAAAAGTGAGAGCGCTACCATGACGCAGCATGAGTATTACTCGAACCTCCGAAGAGACAACATCTCCAACGGACATTCTTATTTACAAGAAAATTAACAATAACATCAAGATGGCATCGCAGAACTTACTTCAAAATTTGGTCGATCAGTTCAACGCTCATTCTAAATCATCAATTCTACCTACGAAGAAATGTTCTGAACTAAAAGAAGAAAAACATTACATCATTCATACGATCAAGAAAATGGAAACTTCAGTAGGTGATGCTATTAATTGCACATTGAGCGAGGCACCGTATACAGTTGGTGACGAACCGAAGTTTCAAATCTTCCTACCTACACGTTTTGTACAACTTCTTCAAAATGAAGATCTTCGTGTAGTTCAACCCGGCGCACTCTATTTGGTTTCGCACGGACCAAGTGGAAATAACTCTACTGAACTTACAATTCATGTAACACCTACTATTGATTAGTTTGTACATAACATTGTAAATATTTGTTTGTAATTGTTTCTCAATAAATATGATATAAAACAAAAAAATAAAAAGCAACATATTGTAATGTCTTTGTACATTACAATATGTTGCTTTTTTTTAAAAATTTCACGGAATGACCTTGACCCAATTTTGTGTGATGATAAAAGCAGAAATCTACTTGTGAAGTTCATCAGTCTACGACTACCTTTCGTACCGTACACATCTCGCTCACTCTATTGCTTAATATAATAAACGGTATCAGTTAACTGACACATACTTTCTCCCAACAATATAAAAAAGATGTTAAAAGCTTCAAACATTAATGTCTTGATGACTCAGTCGTATAGCTACCAGCTGAGCAGCGCTCGTTTGACCCTACGCGTGTTTGTGACTTTTAACAACGTACTGCGTTTACCGCTAAACGAAAAATTGAATTTTCTCCGCAACCACTTGACGTAGAGCAATAATTTAAAATACTAGATTATTTAGTTTTTTGAGCTTGATTTAATGGTAATAAGTAAAATTTATTTCAAGACAACAGCTATTTTAAAAATCCGAAAAATTGATTTTTGAAACACTTTTTACTCTATAACTTTTGAACGCAAGTTTTCTCGGAGATGCGGGTGGTGTCATTTTATTCGCCATTTTAAGCTTAATAAACCACAAAATTTTAATCAAAATCGTTAGAGCCGTTTTTGAGAAATTTTGATTTTTGACGATTTTTGAGGGTTTTTGGGGGTAAAATACCCTTAAAAATCAAAAATTCAAAAAAATGAAAAAAACGCCTGGAATTATTGTGGATTTGGACCTATGTACCAAATTTAATTAAAATCGGACCATTAGGGCATTCTCTAGCTCTGTTTACATCCTGACACACACACACACACACACACACACACACCCACACACACACACACACACACACACACACACACACACACACACACACACACACACACACAGACAGACATCACTCCGAAAACCACTTTTTTGGACTCAGGGGGAACCAAAATGGATAAATCCACCAACAACTCAAATTCGAAAATTTTGACGAAAAAAATACTTTCTCCATATACTATGGTATAGAGGGAGAAAGTAAAAAACTAAATATGTCTCTCAAAGTCAAGTGTGCATCTTACGATACCAACACCATTACAACTTTTGAACAACTCGAAGATTTAACCAACGAAATGCGAGTTTTACTTACCGGTGGTTATCACTTAACTGTTGATGTTAGTGCTACTAATACAAGGATGTTCACTAAAACAAAATATTGCGATGATGAAATATTTATTTCTACACAACCTACAACTTCTTCATCGCCTACTGGTCAACATAACATCAAGTTCCAAAAATATTACCAATGTTGAATAACTTTTGACAAACAAAACTACAACTAAAGAATCACGTGTTGAATGTGAGTTAAAAAGGATGTGATACTTGAATAAATAATCATTTGCTTCTCAGCTCTCACCACGACAAGACCTATTTAAGAAAATGTTGTACAGAATGATGATTCAACTTGATGGAAAAATCTATGGAAAAGATTACAACACTGTTGAACAAATGACTAAAGATATAGATGTATTAGCTAAAGAAGGATACCAAGCTAAATTAACTTTGAAATTTCCTGAAGTACATCCGCTATCAATAGAAGAACTAGTTGCTATGGCTAAAGCTGAGAAAGATAAAAAGTCTGAAGAAAACAAAGAGAAACAAACTCCTTAAGTATCAACATTCCTTACATTAGTAAGGTATAATTTTTTAAAACTCCGTTTGGATGACCTTGAAATTACCCCCACCACTTTTCATAGTACATAAAACTCGCTATCCAACACTATACACTCTTATTCTTTCACTGGACTCCGCAGCATCAACATGGAAGAGCAAAAATACAAGTACAAACCTCGTTACTGTTGTGAACAACAGTGTACAGATTTAGGACCAATGATGGTGGATGGGTTAGCTTGTACTAAATGTGAATTCTTCGGATCTTGTTATTGCAAATGCAAAACAAAACAACTACCACCACCGGAATTGCGAACTTTCAAATTTTACAAATCAAGATATTTTCATACATGTTGTCCTCAAAGATGTTTCAAATTTCACCCTCTAGATCTTGCTCATTGTCAACGCACCAAGTCTCATCAAGATGATTTTTGTACACATATGATAAAAAGATGTAAATACAGATCAGATTGGTATTCCGATCCTGTAGAACCATCAAATGTGTAATTTCAGTTTTACACTCTTTTTAAAACTTCATTTGCATGACCTTGAGATTTCCCCCACCACTAGTTCTAATTTTTATATAATATTAAATCATTCCACTTCCAACACTCTAACTAACAACATGGAAAACAAATTTATCAAGTTTGAACATATAATAACTGACAGGGAGGAGATGGAAGAATTGTTTCAAAACTTACTTTCTATCATTGACGAATATCCTATAAGATGGTTCAGAATTGTAGTTCAATATTTAAATCCTGGTGAATTGTTTTCTTCATCAAGTGAAGAAGATGAAACAACTACTTCGGTTCAAATAATTGAATTAAAAGACGAAGAAGAAGAACTAAACATTTTATTCAATCATAAGCTCAAGGTTCCCCATATAAAAGCCCCCTCCCTAGACAGCCCCCCTCCCTAGACGCCTGCTCAAGGTCACCATTACATAAGCCCCCTCCCTATGCGCCGATCCTCATTCCATCACCGACTCTCCAACAATGAACAACTCTCCATTGGCCCGAATGAATTCTAGTTTTGAAATAAACTCTAAAGAAGAGTTACAAGACATTTTTAATATTTTACAAGAACTTGTAGATAGTTTTACAACCATCAAAATGAATTTGGAAATAACATACGATTGTCCTATTTGTGATAAGGTTGAAAGTTTAGACGAAGACAGTTTACTAAATCTAACTTCTGCACCATCTGACACTACTGATGGTAATAATGAAGAGCAACGTCTTTCCCCCACCACTTCTTTGTAATTCATCCTTTTCCCCCCACCACTTCTTTATTTAACTAACATTTCTCCCTTTTACTTCTCATTCCGTCTTCGACTTCTCAACTATCAACATCACTTGTTTTAAAATTTCAAACACTAACACAATCATGATGGATATGATGGATGAAGTTCCCTTCGTAACTAGAATGGAAGAGGATAAATTGAAATTAGAAATTAAACGATTGGAAATGGAACAGGAAAACCAACTCGAAATGTTACATTTGTTCAAGCTTTTCAAATACATCATCTGGGGACTCTGCATTTACCTTCTCATCGTCGTCGGTGTTTGCATTTACAACTCTGTAATTCATCACAAAAGTTCAACTTGTTTAAACTCTGCTGTTGCACGTTAATTCTATGTCCACTAATAAAATTCAAAAGTTACTTCAACCTATCCTACTATTACCAACTAGTTCAACTTAGAACTATTTCTGGTGGTAGTTAGGTAGGCTTTTTTAAAACTTACTCTGGATGACCTTGACATACTTTCCAGATCCCATTTATAAATTTGAATTTCAGTTTTAAACTAACTTTTAATTTTGTTCAACTATTAAGAATTTTGTTAACACCGTCAAATTTCAGTTTTCAACTAACTTTTAATTTATGTGCACTTTTAGTTCAACCCTAGTTACTTTATTCGCAAATTCAGTTCAACCGACCACCAACGCTATTGCGATCTCCACCCCAATATTTCAACATCTCTGCCCCCAACAATTGCCCGAACATCTGCCCGTAGGGGCAGCTGCCCGGACATCTGTTCGGTTTAAAAAATATAAAAAAAGGTAAAGGAGTGGGGGTGGCGCATGCTCACCAATGCAAAACTAAGGTTTGAGGTTAGAATTATCCATGGCGGCCGCCATGTCTAGTTCAGTTTCACCACATAGAGTCGGCGACCGGTTATTGGTCTAAAGGAGTGGGGGAAGGGGTGGTGGGGGGAGGTTGCCGTTTTATAAGCCCTCTCCCTAGGCGGCGCTTCTCATTCGATCGCCAACTTTCATACGATAAACACCTCTAGCATGGCACGAATCAATTATCCCGCTATCACCAACTACTTCAACTTAAAACTATTTCTGGTGATAGTTGGATGGAATTTTTAAAAACTTACTCTGGATGACCTTGGCATATTTTCCAGATCCCAGTTATAAGTTTGAATTTCAATTTTGAACTAACTCTTAATTTTTGTTCAACTGTTAGAGTTTCGTTAACACCGACAAATTTCAATTTTAAACTAACTTTTAATTTATGCTCACTTTTAGTTCAACCCCACTTTATGCGCAAATTCACTTCACCCTAACGCCAACACTATCGCCATCTCCACCCCAACCTATATGGCATAACATATAACTACAGCATCTCATATATACCCTCTAACCCCCACCGGAAGCTATATGGCATGGCAGCTGGCGCCAGCTGCCCGAGTCAACTGCTCGCGAGCAGCTGCTCGGGCAGATGGCACGACTTCCGGTCTAGGTGTAACCAAAACACACTACTTCCTTATTTCTATGGACAAACCTGTATAAAAATATGATAAAAGTAATGAATTTTTACACTTGCGTAAAAATGTTTATCCATCATCTAAAATTCATTGAGCTATTATTTTCAAACATAGATGAACAGTTTAACGTTATATTTTATAGGTTATACAGTGAGTCAGAAAGTAAACGTTTCAGGATTTTAAAAGATGATTACTTGTACAAAAATTAAAGAAAAAAAGATGTTCTAAAATGCTTCGTTAGGCCGATATTTAGGTTTTTTCGTAAGGGATATTATTTAAAGTTCAAATTTCGCATGAATCTGATTTAATTTTCATATTCAGCACAGTTGTTAATTTTCGGAGATTTTTTTCTGATGTATATTTTCAAATTAACAACTAATTTAAATTTTTAAACTCAAATATCTCAAAAACAGCAATTTTATTAAAATTTTACAGAGTATAAGAAAGGTTGGAAATTATATCATCCAAACAATTTTTGAGAGGAAAAAAGTTCAAAAAAATAAGTTACCCAGCCAACGACGCCAATTTTTTAACGATTTGACAACAAATAACGGAAATATTGCGTTTTTTATGACTTTATTTTGCATTATTTATCATGCAAAATTAAAGTTTTCATGCAGAAAATTTTTTTTAGTAGGAACTTTTTGAAGTGTGAACTGAATTGTAAATGTGATGAGTGTGATGGATCTTATGAAGTATGAACTGCATTGTAAATGTGATGAGTGTGATGGATCTTATGAAGTATGAACTGAATTTTAAATGTGATGAGTGTGATGGATCTTATGAAGTATGAACTGCATTGTAAATGTGATGAGTGTGATGGATCTTATGAAGTATGAACTGGATTGTAAATGTGATGAGTGTGATGGATCTTATGAGGTATGAACTGAATTGTAAATGTGATGAGTGTGATGGATCTTATGAAGTATGAACCGCATTGTAAATGTGATGAGTGTGATGGATCTTATGAAGTATGAACTGCATTGTAAATGTGATGAGTGTGATGGATCTTATGAAGTATGAACTGAATTGTAAATATGATGAGTGTGATGGATCTGATGAAGTGTGGTCTGAATAGTAAATGTGATGAGTGTGGTGGATCTGATGAAGCGTGAACTGAATTGTAAATTTGATGAGTGTGATGGATCTTATGAAGTAAGAACTGAATTGTAAATGTGATGAGTGTGATGGATTTGATGAAGTGTGAACTGAATTGTAAATATGATGAGTGTGATGGATCTTATAAAGTGTGAACTGAATTGTAAATGTGATTGAGTGTGATAGATCTGATGAAGTGTTAACTGCATTGTAAATATGATGAGTGTGATGTATCTGATAAAGTGTTATCTGAATAGTAAATGTGATGATTGTGATGGATCTGATGAAGTGTGAACTGAATTGTAAATATGATGAGTGTGATGTATCTAATGAAGTGTGAACTGAATTGTAAATGTGATGAGTGTGATGGATCTGATGAAGTGTTAACTGAATTGTAAATGTGATTGAGTGTGATAAATCTGATGAAGTGTTAACTGCATTGTAAATATGATGATTGTGATAGATCTGATGAAGTGTTAACTGCATTGTAAATGTGATGAGTGTGATGGATCTTATGAAGTGTGAACAGAATTGTAAATGTGATGACTGTGATGGATCATAGAAGTGTGAACTGAATTTTAAATGTGATGAGTGTAATGGATCTTATGAAGTGTGAACTGCATTGTAATATGATGAGTGTGATGGATCGTATGAAGTGTAAACTGCATTGTAAATGTGACGAGTGTAACGGATCTTATGAAGTGTGGACAGAATTGTAAATGTGATGAGTGTGATGAATCATAGAAGTGTGAACTGCATTGTAAATGTGATGAATGTGATGGATCTTATGAAATTTGAACTGCATTGTAAACGTGATGAGTGTGATGGATCTTATGAAGTGTGAACTGCATTGTAGATTTGATGAGTGTGATGGATCTTATGAAGTGTGAACTGCATTGTAATATGATGAGTGTGATGGATCTTATGAAGTGTGAACTGCATTGTAAATTCGATGAGTGTGATGGATCTTATGAAGTGTGGACAGAATTGTAAATGTGATGAGTGTGATGGATCATAGAAGTGTGAACTGCATTGTAAATGTGATGAATGTGATGGATCTTATGAAATTTGAACTGCATTGTAAATGTGATGAGTGTGATAGAATTGATGAAGTGTGGTCTGAATTGTAAATGTGATGACTGTGATAAATCTGATGACGTGTGAACTGAATTGTAAATGTGATGAGTGTGATGGATCTGATGACGTGTGATCTAAATTGTAAATATGATGATTGTGACGGATCTGATGAAGTGTGAACTGCATTGTAAATGTGATGAGTGTAATGGATCTTATGAAGTGTGAACAGAATTGTAAATGTGATGAGTGTGATGGATCATAGAAGTGTAAACTGAATTGTAAATGTGATGGATCTGATAAAGTGTGATCTGAATTGTAAATGTGATAAGTGTGATGGATCTGATGAAGTGTGGTGTGAATTGTAAATGTGATGACTGTGATAAATCTGATGACCTTTGAACTGAATTGTAAATGTGATGAGTGAGATGGATCTGATGAAGTGTGATCTGAATTGTAAATGTGATGAGTGAGATGGATCTGATGAAGTGTGATCTGAATTGTAAATGTGATGACTGTAATGAAGTGTAGATTTGTTATTGGTATAGACCAACTGTTTTTTTTTCGGATAATTAGTTAATAGACCAATGACCGAAGGCAGCAGGGTACAGTTTTGATCCACCACAAAGCTTACAATTTCTCTCAGAATTCAGATTCGAAGGTTACCGACTGTAAACATTATCTAACCTATTACGAAACAAAATATATTTCGTATCGTAGTTTTACACCATATTATAATAACTGAATTATATTCATCCGATTTTACAAAATAGTAAGAAATAAAAATATTGCCTTTAGGTATTTAAGGTAATAACATCGCCAATGTATTCGTCCTTAGTTCATAACTTCATTGACTATGTACACTAACCTGAAAAGACCTCTCATCCAACGCATTTAGTTTGAGGCAAAAATTTGGAAGTTTCGTGTAGAGTCCCTGCCATCGATGTTGTTATTATGTAGCTGAATTTACAGTGCTGCAAAAACATATCATCGCAACATAAACAAAAACACCCATTATAAAATGTTTAATTCTTGATTGGGAATAGTGGTAGTACTGATTTGTCTCTCATATGACTCTTGTACTTCCATGTAGACCGCACAAGAACGCATTAACGTCAATGGGTTTCTGACGCTTATATGCTATGAGAAGTCTACTCACGTTAGTGTACATAGTCAATGATAGCCCTTAGTTCCACGTAATGATCTATAGACTGCTATATCAAAGCTATAGCTGCGACTGTAGACCTAGCTTAGTGTATTGAACTTCATATTCTCTGTGTAGATCAATGGGGCTATGTGTTCTGGCCCTGACGGTCCCACAACCATGTAGTTGCTCAAGTGGGATTACCACTTAATACTATAATTATGCGAGAATCTACAATACCCCCATCTTAGCAGACCTGGGTACTCAGGGAATTCCCAAATGAGATTGAGATTTTGTATTTTCCCCATAAACACCATAGGAATGAGTATGTAGGTTTGCTGCCGTGAAATGTTGTTAGAAAATGTTATTGTTCTAGGAAATGTAATGGTTTGGTAAGGTAAATATCAAATTATAATCAGCACTTTAATTTCCCCCATAAACTCATTGGGGGTGAGTATGTAGGTCTGCCACCACATGGGTGTTGTAATCGTATATCATTCAAACCCTACCTAGTAAGTATACATAATAAATTGTATAAAGTTATACCAATAAATTAGCTAGACACAGGTTTTGTTGATTTCCCATAAGATTAACATGGAAATCTTTTTTTGACTCTTCTCTGAAACCTGTTAAGCCAGGTTAAAAATTCAAAATACTAAATTGTTCGTTTTTTAAATTAAGTTCAAATTGTTCAATTTTGAAAAATGAGGTCCAAAAATGCCAACAACATATTTTTGACCCTTTTTAAATCCCATAAAACCCAGTTCCCATAACCCAATCATGCTAGTTCACGGGCTCATTAATAAAGACCTAGTCTTACAGCTTCATACAAAATTTCATAAAAATCGGAGGTTCCCTTCAAAAGTTATCAATAACACGGACACAGATAGACAGGGTATTGCAAAAACCATTTTCTATTTATTTTTATGGGTAAAATACGAATATGCATAGCCAGTTTTGGTTTTTTTAAAACACCCTGTATATAGATATACATTTATATAAAAATGAACGAGTGGTGTGTGTGATTCCCGGGCTTAAGTCTTACCATGGCAGTAGTGGGGTTTTGCCGGTTCTGGCCCATTTCAAGGCCAAGCGGTTCGAACCGGCAGGTGTGGATGACAGTGATGGATGTGTTTTGTAAGTGGGTCAAGGCCATCCGGAGGGAGTTTTAAAAAAGCGGAGCCGCGAGGGGCTCAGTCGGGGCGGGGACTCGGGACGGGTCGGATCGGAGCGGGAGCGGCGGGCCGAGGGAGGGTTGTTTTTTTTTTTTAGTTTATTTATTTTAATTAATTTAAATTAAAATAGTGTCGTTGTTGTTGTTGTGCAGAGAGGCGTTGGAGCGTCGTGCACCGTTGACGCAGTGGTAGACGCCGAAGGTGATGGCGAAAAGGAGGTAGACGCACAGCATGCACAGTACGCATTTGAACAGTTGCAGCAGGCGGACCATGCCTTGTTGGTTCGCCGTTTCCAATTGCAGCCTGTTGATCTCCAGTCTGAGTCTGTCCTCCTCCAATCGTGATCTGAGCGTAACGTCGTCCATCATGTCTGTGTGTGCGTGTTTTTTAGTTTGTGGTGGGGGAAAAAACGGGAGCGGTGTTGATGGTAGGAAAGTCGGCGATGAAATGAGAAGCGAAGACGAATGCAGTGCATATTTATTGTAGAGTGGTGGGGGGTGAAGAAAAAAAAAACAGTTGTCTTCGACTAAACCTCATCGTCAGCTGTGTCGGAAGGTGCAGCCTCGGAAGGTGGAGGAGTGCCGCCTGCAGGTTCGATGTCCTCGCTCTCCATCTCCTCGCATTGTGGACAATTGTAGGAGATCTCCACAGTCATGGTGATGGTGTTGTTGGGAGCGCTGACTACGTCACTCAAAGTTTCAAAAATATCCTTCAAGTCTTGTTGCGACTTTACGGTAAATGTATTTGTACTTGTCGCTAAAGGAAAGCCGCTCATCGTTCGTTAGTCGGCGAACAAATGGCGAGCGGAGGTGAGGCGGCCGCCTATATTCGGTAGGGGTACCGTGGTGGGGGAAGAAAAGAGTGGGGGGAGGACAGCGGTGGGGCGAAGCCCGGGTGGGGGAAGAAAAGAGTGGGGGGAGGACAGTGGTGGGGCGAAGCCCGGGTGGGGAACGAGGGAACTTCGGTCATCGCAGTTCGCCGCGAAACGCCGTCGGGATAGGTTGTGGGAGCCGTATGAAGATAAGCGCTAGCTGTAACACAATGTAGAAAATAGTAATACTTTGTTTGTAAATTAAATATTAAATTTATATTTAACCAGAGCTTGCATTTCTTGTTCCTCGTCGTTTAATTCAACAATTTTAACACCATTAGTAGTCTGTTCCTCTTCCTCTGCACTTTGCGACGATGAAGACATGGAGGTGCCAGGAGAAGATGACGAGGATGAAAATATTGTGGTAGGATTGACATATTGCACCGTGATGTTGATCCATCTTAAAGGATAGCTATCAATGACTGTCAGTAAGTTTTGGAATAGTTCTTCCATCTCTTCTCTGTTGGTAATTAAATGTTGAAAGGAAATGAATTTATCATCCATGTTGTTGTCAGTGCGAGTAATGAAATAAGAATGAGAAGCGTATGGGATGATCCGTAGAATATATGTTGTAAAAAAAGTGGTGGGGGTAATCTCAAGGTCAATCAAATGGAATTTTAAAAAAGGGCTGCAGTCAGTGACTACCGCTATACATCTGAAGCTTCAACAGGATCAGAAGACCAATCTGATCTGTACTTGCACGCACTTATGATGCATGTACAAAAGTCGTCTTTATAATATGCATTGCACTTTCGACAAGTGGCAAGTTTTTGCGGATGAAATTTGATACACTTCTGGGGACAGCAAGTGTGGAAGTATCGTGATTTATAAATCTTGAAGGTTCGCAATTCTGGTGGCGGTAGTTGCTTTGTCTTGCACTTGCAGTAACAGGATCCGAAGAATTCGCACTTTGTACAAGCTAATCCGTCTACCATCCATCTTCCTAAATCTGTGCATTTCTGTTCACAACAGTAGCGCGGTGCGTCCTCGTTGTTCTTCTCCTCCATGTTGCCGCTTCCAAGTGTTGGCAAGAAATGAAGTTGTACAGTGTAGGATAGCGTGTTTTATAGATCAATAAAAGTGGTGGGGGTAATCTCAAGGTCATCCAAATGGAGTTTTAAAAAAGATCATCTTACAAATGTAAGATGTTTTTTTTTTTTTTTTATTTATGATGTTGGCTTGTCCTTTTCTTCTTCTTTAGGTTCTTTCTTAATATTCTGTTCCTGTTCCTGCTTGTTCGCTGTAGCCATGGCGATGAGTTCTTCAGTGGATAGCGGGTGCACTTCTGGAAACTTCAGGATCAGTTTTGGTTGGAACCCTTCTCTAGTCAATACACTGAGATCGGCGCTCATCTCTTCTACGGTTCTATAGTCCTTTCCGTAGATCTTTCCATTGAATTCAATCATCATTCGGTATAACATGGCGGCAGTGGTTGTTATCGCTGCGACCGTAGGAGAGCAAATGATGATTCTGTTGGAGTTGATCCCTCGTTTTATAGCGAAATTTTACAGCGAACCCTTGTTGACGTCATGCTTTGTCATTTAGTAGTATTTGTGGAATTTGACATTGGTTTGAGTAGATGGAGCGGATGTTGTCGCCGCCTGTGTGGGAAAGAACAATTCTTCATCGCAGAAGTTCTGTTTGGAGAACATCCTCTTGTTTGTTACATAGGTGTCAACGTTCAAGTGATAACCACCGGCAAGAAGCACTCGCAATTCATTAGTGAAATTGTCGAGCTGTTCAAAAGTTGTAATAGTGGAGGTATCGTATGATGCACACTTGATCTTGAGAGACATTGTGCAATCACCAACGGAGATGCGTACAGCACTGAAGGTAGTCGTAGACTGAGGGAATTCTTACGGACATTGCTCCATTTATATAGTTTTTGAAACTAGGTCAAGGTCACCCGAAATTGTTTTTTATATAAAGCAGCATACCGATATGTGTACAAACACATACCGATATGCTGCTTTATATTTG